>JAHBCN010004990.1:20000-59115 GCA_019359885.1 Listronotus oregonensis | reverse complement strand
TTTAAAAATTTTTTTTTACAAGTAATTTTGTTATACTTAAATGGACGAATATATATTATTTTTAAATTTTTTTGGCATTTGGTAAATTTATATCCATAATTTTGAACTAAACAAAGAAAAAAAAATTAAATAAAATAGAACCCGAAGCCTTATGTTAGAAAATTAGTTTTGGATAAATTTTTAAAAAAAAAAAACCGTATATCGTATCTTTACAAGTAGTTTTGTTATAATTAAAGAACGAATATATATTATTTTTAAAGTTTTCTGTGCATTCTGGTAAATTTATACCCAAAAATTTTTAATAAAACAATTACAATGAAAAATTTAAGAAAATTAATTTTGAAAATTGTTAATAAAAAAACTAAGATAGAGAAATAGTATTAACCTAAAAATTTTCCCTTTAGTTGTTTTTTAGACAAAAAAGGAAATTTTTTTTTGAGGGATTAAAACATATCCTAATTTAGGTACAGGGAAAAAATTTTAAAAATCTTTGGGGTCTGTATCCCTTTCAGCCTATTATAAAAAAATCATTGTTTCTAATGTTTTTCATTGTAAAACTTTAATTTTGGTGAACTTTATTTACAGATTGAAAAAAATATTTTTTGGGTTACCTTCAAGGTAAAATTAAAAAAAAAAACACATTTTTGTTTCCTTGTATGTTATAATCAAAAACACTACTTAGTTTGTTAATTCGCCTTCCAAGAGGCGATTCTTAACAATTTATTAAAATACAACACAAAAGCCGTCTTGCTTTATAATGGAAACAAACATTCACTTCTTTAGCCCAGTAATTTTTAATTATTTGTTTAATAACCTATTTTACATAATTTATATCTTTACAAGTTATTTTGTTATACTTAAATGGACGAATATATATTACTTCTTAAAGTTGTCTGTGCATTCTTGGTAAATTTATATCCATAATTATGAACTAAACAATTAGAATAAAAAATTAAATAAAATAGATATTATGTACTAATGTATAAAATAGCCTTATGTAAGAAAATTAGTTTTGGATAAATTCTTAATAAAAAAAAACGTATATCGTATCTTTACAAGTAGTTTTGTTATAATTAAATGGACAAATATATATTACTTCTTAAAGTTTTCTGTGCATTCTGGGTAAATTTATATCCATAATTATTAATTAAACAATTACAATGAAAAATTTAAGAAAAATTTTGGATAAATTTTTAAAAAAAAAACTAAGACAGAGAAATAGTATTAACCTAAAAATTTCCCCCATTTTTATTTTTTTTTAGTACAAAAAAAGGAATTTTTTTTTTAACGAGGGATTAAAACATATCCTAATATCAAGTAGATGGAGAATTTTAAAAATATCATCGGGTCTGTATGCTCTTCAGCCTATTATAAAAAATGTTTTTCATTGTAAAACTTTAATTTTGGTGAACTGTATTTACAGATTGAAAAAAATATTTTTTGGGTTACCTTCAAGGTAGGATTTAAAAAAAATACTTTTTTGTTTCCTTGTATGTTAAAATAAAAAACACTACTTGGTTGTTTCTATATATAATAAGCAATGTTGAATGTACCTGTAGGTAAAAAAATGTTTTTTTTAATCAGGCGTTTATTTCAATGGGCCTCCTAAATAAATTTCAGAAGCTCCTGTACATTGTGGCTGGGATTTCAAAAACCGTAAGGGATACAGGGTCGGTTAAATAAAGGCAAAGTTGCGCAAATTCATGCTAAACAAAATGCCGTTTTGCATTTTAAAAAATTCCGAATACTTCCGAAGATATTCGAAAAAACCGGAATTTTTTATTTTTGTTTCTATTTTTCCCGGTTTTTTTTTAAGATAATTTTGAAAATTTGTGTGGCCGTTTATTGAAATATTGAATCGACGTTGGTTTCAGGACCATCATAACTTAATTTTTTAAAAGGACCTGTTTTTTTAAATTTAATTAAATCCTTTCATCAGTCTTAAAATACTATATATTGTCACTTTGATATTTGGACGTTTTTACAGAAAACCATCAGCAGAAATTTTAAATTTATTTAACCATAATAGGCCCTGAACTACATTTTTAGATAAGACGGTCAAAAAAAGAATAAACTTATTACATTTTCTTGATGTTTTTATTGTAACTCATTGATATCTTACACCTTATACCTCCTGCCTCACTCATCGAGGCAGAAGGTTATCTCTTTAACCACTTAGAGTGATTAAATTTTGTTAATTTTTAATATGGTTATCAATATAGTATAGTACAAACTGTTTATGTAAGCGGATTTGTTGTCTACATTTTTATATCTTATGTTTAATTGTTTAGTATTCATGAAAGTTTCTGTTAATAAAGTAATTTTCGCTGTTAGATGTCAATAAGTTGCAATAAAAACATCACAAATGTAATAAGTTTATTCTTTTTTTTTACTTTCTTACCTAAAAATGTAGTTCAGGGCCGTATAATGGTTAAATAAGTATAAAATATTCTGGTGATGAAATTTTTGTACGAAACGTCGGCAAATATCAAAGTGACAATATTTAGTGTTTTAAGAGTGATGAAAGGATTTAATTAAATAGAAAAAATTATGTCCGTATTTAAAAAAATTAAGTTGATGATGGTCGCCAGAAGCCGAAACGTCAGATTCAATATTTAATCATACTGAGTTATAGAGCAGATAAAGTGGCCATAAAAATGTGTTTTTCATTTTAAGTTATCTTAACAAATAAAGCCACGAAACAATAGAAACAAAAATGATAAATTCCGGTTTTTTTCGAATATCGTCGGAAGTATTGAAACGTAACCTATTCTGGAACACTTACAGAACAGGTTACATTTGCTTCGGCTAAGCTATTCGCCTGGTAAAGCAGTAATGTCGTGAGTACAATGTACCTAATTAAGGTAAGATAATTAATTAAGGAAAAATAGATGGGCGCCAGGGGGCCTTTTTTTTTCGGTTACTTTAATTAGAATTTAACTTGGTTGGAAACACCGAAATTAACCAAGTTTAGAGATTAAGCTGTTGTTATTAATTTCACAAAGGTAGGAATTTAAATTCATGAACAGTCAGTTCAAAAAATGGTATTTATTCATTTCCCCGGGAAAGAACTATTGATAAAATAAATTTTTTTAAATTTAAATTTTCAAACGAACCTCCCTGACGCATTATTTCATAAAAATTTTAAAGAATTTTTTTTTGTTTTAAAACGCATAATCCCTTTTCTTGATCAAGCATCCGTTATATTATAAGAGAAAAACCCCCCTTTTAAAACAAAAAAAATTAATTTCCTTATCAGATCTTCTTACAATTTTGCTAGTTGTTTTACATTATTTACAAACAATATTATAATGAAAGAAAACATGTCATCAAATGTAGGTTAATTACTTAGTTTTAAAAATAATAAAAAAAACTTCAATTTCTTCAAAATAAATAGGTAAAAAAAAAAAAGGGGGAGCAGATGTTGGTATTCCCCAAAAAAAAGAAAGGTAAAACCTGTTTTCCTGTTGGTTTCGGAAAAAATGGCTGCTGGACGACGCCCTGCTTTACACTGGTAGTGGTCACGTGAAGAGCCAAACCATACAAGAACGATTGTCGAAACGGGGTGAATTTACCAAAACAAAAAAAAAAAAAACCCTGTTTGAAGAGAAACAGTATTAGGACCCTTAAAATTCGTACTAAAGACCAAACAATTTATAGTGATAATAAACTCAGTATTATAAAATATTTATGGGTATTTTAAGATGAGTTAACTCACCATAAATGCGGGTTACAGGCACCAACGGAAGAAGTCAGGGCTCCTCCTACAGAGGAAATGAACATTGCACACTGCTATAAAAACCCAAAATTAGCAAGATGACTGGGATAAAACTAGATTTGAAAATTGAAAGAAAATAGCATTTATTACTATATTAGAATTTTAACATACCTGTTTGCAAATGAACCGTTAATAGTCCGATAAAACATCACCGGGTTAATAGCACGCCATACCACAAGAAAATATGCAAATTTTAATGCATCACACGTGAATTTGGAGAACCGCTATTAGGCAAAAAAACCGCCTGAGAGGAAAAAAAGAACCTTTTCTTGCCGGTACAATATCTGCTGCCCGGGGACGAGAAAATCGTACCGTGATCGTATCCACATATCGAAGTACTTGTATGAATATTTCTCCCAAAATCGAAGACAATTGTGGCAACACAGCGACTTGTGCGGCCGTACCACCGCCGAAGCGTTATCAGTAAAACGATCTGAAACGGCTTTAGTCAAGCAGGCGTCACGTGGAAAAGGGCAGCTGTGCCGCAATTATTACTTAATAAAACAGGTTTAGAAATCGTTAAATTTATTTGTATAAGAAAATAATTAATTGCCGTTGATACTAATTGAATATAATATTATTATTATGAAGAAAACTATATAAAAAAACAACTTGTAGCTTTAAACGCTACAGTATTCGAAATTTTTTAAAATGCAAAATGGCATTTTATTGGGCAGCAAATCGCGCAACTTTACCTCCATTTAACTGACCCTGTATCTCTTACGGTTTCCGAAATCCCAATGATGAGCGTCGAATTCGAGCCACCCGTACATTGTATTCAAAAAACGCTTTTTATGTGTCTCTGAATGTAATAATATTAGATCATCCAAACCCCAACCTCACCACCTGTAGAAAAAATATTTGTTTTATCTTAAAAACACTTCAATAATTTGCGTGTTTTCTTTTTAACCCTCAAGAATAAAATGGCCACTGGTCAGAGTTCAAATATTGTGTTTAATTTAATAATAGATATCGTGAACAGCCTATAGATATTTACCTTTTAAAACGATAATTGGAACAATTAGAGCCCTTTCCCTACTTGATCAGTAACAAAAAATAACTTTAACTTGTTTTTTTTTTAATAAAAGATCATAGCCAAAAAAATCTGAAGAAAAATTTACGAAAGGGTAATTATCACCTTCTATTTTAAAATGTTTGTTTATGTTTAAAAAAAACATCCTTTTTAAGGACATTTAAAGTTTTCTTTATAACTACATTTCTAGGTTTACATAACTAAAAAATCTATACTTCTTAGCAACATTGTTACGTCTGGATTCTCTGCCCCAGAACTAAGCGATCATTTACAGTTTCCTTTATTATCATGTAAATATATGTATGCATTCACTTATATGTGCATGGAGAACTTTGAAAGCAGTAAATTAACTCAGATCCTCGAGTTGTGTAAATGACGCTTTACATGTGATGGACATTTATTGGAGCAACCTATTTTTTATGCGTCCTATTTAGATTATACGTTGGCGTAGCTTGCTTATTTAAAAAATAGTTATAAAAGTTATTGTTTAAAAAAGTATTGCAGTAAAGTAAATTTCAATAGTTCATTCAAAAAAAAACAAGACATTTTATACTACATACACAAATAATATAAAGTTAAATAATACCATCCCCTTTCATATGAGCCCCAAGATCTGCAGCGGTATTTATTTAGTCGGCGTTACTTTTGAGAATAACCTCAATGGCACAAACACATTTTATCCATAGCTTCGGCAGCTTCAAAAAGATTGGATTCCTCTTCGAGCCAGAAAATTTTCTCTTTCAATCTGTACATCCTGTATGTCCCAAATTAGACCCTCTTTAGAATATTGTTTCATGTCTGGGGAATGGGCACACATTAACGATCTTCTCTTTCCACAATCAATCCCATTCATAGTTTTGCTGACGATAGTACCCTCCACTCCAGTATTCAATTTCTTAAGCCACCGTGTAATCCTGATTTCAAAACAAGCGCAGGTCAATGCAGATATCTCTTCCCAAGACCTCAAACTTATCTTGGATTGGGGGGAATCTTGTTCAGTTTAAGGCCTGAAAAACACAGCTTTCGCTATCGCGAAAAAGCGCAAATGTCATTCCTTCATATGAGCGGCCAAGTTCTGCAGAACAAGGAGTCGTTTAATCTTGTCGGCGTTACTTTTGAGAATAACCTCCAACTGGCACAAACACATATTATCCTAGCTTCGGCAGTAAAAAAGGTTGGATTTCTTTTCCGAGCCAGAAAATATTTCTCTTCTTCCAATCTGTACATCTCTATGTATCCCAAATCAGACCCTCTTTAGAATATTGTTCTCATGTCTGGGGAATGGCGTCCCCTACAACACTTAGCATACTGGACTCCATTCAAAGAAGAGCCGTTCGTCTTATTAATGATCCAACGCTACAGCAAGGCTTCCTCTTTTGCCCACCGTCGAGCTGTAGGGGATCTGTCGCTCTTCATAGGTATTTTCACGGTTCTGCCAGAGGAGTTATCCAGTATAATTCCTTCTCTGGCAGCCCCAACAGAGAAAACACGTAGTGCAACTTGTATGCATCCTTTTACAGTTCAGTTGAGAGGCCCCGAACTTCCCGCTTTCTTCGTTCTTTCATCCCTAGAGTGTCAAGACTATGGAACCAGCTGCCCGCAGAGTTTTTCCTTCCCCTTTCCCAATCTCCAAAAATTTAAGTCCCGTGTGAACAAACTCCTCTCACCACACTGAAGACACCACGGTACGTTAGTACTTAGGCATCAGCCTTTGTGGACTGTCCAAGATAAAAAAAAAAAAAAAAAAAAAAAAAAAATTTTTAAAAAAAAAAAGGCGTCCGCTATAACACTTAGCATTCTGACTCATTCAAAAAAGAGCTGTTCGTCTTTTAATGATCCAACGCTCACAGAAAGGCTTCCTCTTCTTGCCCATCGTCGAGCTGTAGGGGATCTGTCGCTCTTCTATAGGTATTTTCACGGCTTCTGCTCAGAGGAATTGGCCAGTATTATTCCTTTCTGGCAGCTCCCAACAGAGAAACACGTAGTGCAACTTTTATGCATCCTTTTACAGTTCAGTTAGAGAGGCCCCGAACTTCCCGCTTTCTTGTTCCTTTATTCCTAGAGTGTCAAGACTATGGAACCTGCTGCCCGCAGAAGTTTTTCCTTTCCTCCCAATCTCCAAAAATTTTAAGTCCCGTGTGAACAAACTCCCTCTCACCACACTGAAGACACCCACGGTACGTTAGTACTTAGGCATCAGCCTTCGTGGACTGTCCCAAGAAAAAAAAATACAAGACGATTTAAATGAATGTGTTTTTCCTGAAGTACATAAAGAAATTTTCAGTTATAATTTCAATATTAAAAATAAAGTTTTATTACATTTTTTTATGCTTTATGATTTTGTTTTTAAATCGTAAGGTTTTTTAAAGCTTAAGTTGTATTAGTAAGATAGAATGCTAAAATTTTTGTAATAAAACCTGCGTCTCTAATAATGGCAGTAAAACAATAAAAAACGGTGATAATGTTTATATTTTATGTTAATACTTAGTGTTATGAATTATAACATTATACCGTTAAGTTTGCCTTATTTAATGGATGGTAAAAAAATGGTAACTTATTGCTGAAATATTTCTTATCATATAATTTTTATTTTTAAAAATTTATCAACAAATATTGTATTTTATTATTATTATTTTCCACGTATCTTTTAACTTATTAACTTTATTTTTTATAGGTCTTAAATATACCTGTACTAATTGACATAGAAAATACAACACGCAGAATTATTTACTCAATTTTAATTTTAATTTTAATTTTAAAACTTGTAAACATATTTGCTATCATGAAAGTATACGCTGATAAAATTTTGAAGGCATTACGAGCCGTACTTTTTTTGTAAAAGCATTTTTTTTGTTATATCAGGATCCGAACAATATGAACATATTTACTTAATATTCGGTAATTTTTCTGGGTTGGATTTGTTTGGTTCTATTTGTTTCATTGTATTATCATGCCTGCGTTCGCAGACGCGAGTTTAAGAGGGGTCGGATAATCGGGTTACGTAAAGCCGGACTTTCTTTTCGAGAACTCGCTAATCGAGTGAATCGAAACGAAGCTGTAAGATGATGTTGTCGAGCGTGGGCCAAAGAGGGCCGAAATCGACGAGTTAGAGGTACTAGACGCCAAAGACAGACTACAGAGCGACACAATTGTTATTTGAGGCAACTAGCGCTTAGCGATCGACCTTCCAAAAAGGGCAGTTGCGAACCAGTGGTTTTATGATTTCTGAAAGGCAATAACAATCTTGTACTACGTCTGATCCTACAGTATCGTCAACAACGATTGGTATGGAGAAGGGGACTTGAATGAAATATGGAATAAAACTCAATGGTCTTTAGCAATAAATCCAGATTCTGTTTGGGCACACATGATGGCCGTGCAAGAGTACGAGGGAGATGTGGTGAATGACGGAACGTCCAATTTTCCATATAACGAAATATTCATCACGCTGTGGTTGTTATGGCTATAGGGTGCCATTGCTTACGGCAGCAGGTCACGGTTAGTATTCATTTCAGGTAGCATGACTGCCCAGCGCTATACCCACGAAGTTTTGCAACCACATCTGTTTCTCTTTTTGGAAACATTGCAAAATCCACTTTGTCAGCAGGAGAATGTACACTTTATGTCGCACGTGTTAGTTTAGATTTTTAGAAGCGTCCGGTGAAAATTTGTTCAGTGGCTCCTCCATCTTCAGACATTTCCCTTATCCAACATGTATGGGATATAATAGGAAAAAGGTTGAAAAATTCACCGCACCGTTTACAAAGATTGAAGGCTCTATGAAACCAAATTTAGATGGCCTGGGATAGCGAACAGAGGAGATGCATTATTAATATTAAGGTGGGATATATCAGCTATCTTGCGAAATTTTTAATTCAAATTTTAATCACTTTCTATTTATCAGTAGATCTATAAAGCGTAAAAGTGTGCTCAAAATTACAGCACTCCTACTTGGTGTTGCATTTTTTGTGTCACATAATATATATTAGAGAAGATTACATAATGGTGACCTGATACTTTAATTTCTCTAACAGGCTCAATATAAATTGAGGCAGTTAAACGATCAGTTTTCAAGATATTTCGTCTCAAGAATTTCTATTTTTTTTTTACATGGTTAATGCAGGTAAAAAATACAGGGACATTCTGCAATCTTATCAATCTTTTACAGTTAGTATTCTAGTAATTGTGGAATTTGAGTCTGCCAGGATAAAGCCTAAGAGCTTCTCGTTGATTTTTCTTCGTCTGAATAAACCATTTTGACCGACATTAACTAATTATCTTATCTGACAATTACCAACAAGAGTATGTCAAAACAAAAATTTACCTAGACAGATTGACAGGTAACTCATTTTCATATTTATATACAAGGTGTCGCTAATTTTTTTTCGAAATTTTTGAGACGGAATGTCTTGAAAATTATACCTTTAACTGACCTAATTTTTATTGGGCCTATTGGAGAAATTTTTATTCTATTAAAAAATTTAGAGAAAACTAATCATGCTATTTTAAAAAATGGATGATTTTGCGATTACTCGTTGGTATTTGACACCACGAAAAAAATTTCAATCCATAAAAACTTTGAGCTATGCCATTAAATTAGTTTTTGGTTGGAAAATTCTAAAATAAAAAAAGGCCAAAACTTCGGGGTCCACTTTTAATACTTCGTACGGTACATAGCTAGCTGCATCTTTAGTTTTTGACTAAACGTTAGATAAAATACTTTGCTCATTGATGCCATCCTATTATAACCTTCACCAGATAAGTATCGCATTTCCATGTCTGACAATGTTAAAAATAAGACCAAACTAATTGATGGGTAAATGTTTAGCAATTGTGCCTTTTTCTACCACATTTCCACAAACTAAAGAAAATATTTTATTCCTGTATTTTTTTTGTATATGTTTTACACAAAATTCTAAATTTTAAATACCATCAACAACTAATGTAAAACATACTATTATTTACCTCGTCAATTGTTCTTTTAAAATTTATGTTGTTACGGGCTTTTTTAACTTGATTTTAAATAAGGGGCAAAGCAAGATTGCATTTTTACCGCGCAAAACTAATTTTTAAAATTGCTGGCTGCAAAAATGCAATTTTGCAGAATCTCATCTTTTTCTACGCCATTGCCAGTGAAGATTTGGGTAAAAAATACAGATAAACCTAATAATTATAAAAAGTAACAATATAAACGTTTAATATAATAATACACATTACAAATAGTATAAGTAAAATTCAAAATAAGATTAATAACAAATAAAAATAGATTAAAATAAGTAAAATAATATTACTTAATAGCTATTTAACAAACAAGGGTATTAAAAAGAGCGGTTAATAATAGTGGCTGTTTAACACACGAAACTAGCGAAAGCGTTAAGAGTCCATTCGCGCCGCGAAAATTGGATCCAAGTTGGGGTTCGGGGCATAATGTTCTTCTCAAAAATGGTATAAGTTATCGATAATTTTCAAAAACTATATGAAAACCAACACTTAAATCTAGGCTTCTGCTGTAATAGTTTTTAAATTTGGATTTAGTTTTTAATATTTCCTTGAGTGAAAGTCACCCTAAAATCGGTTATGTTTAGATACTATTTTCTCTTAACTTGACTCATATTTCAAAAATCCGTTACAGCAGAGGCATAGATTTTTTCCTTACCATTAAAATGGTGTATAATTTATGTCATTTAAGTGAAAAATAGTTACCAAAAAAGGTTATCTCCTGTAGGCTTGCAATCGGAAACAACATCGCATCGATACACCCAATTTGGAAGAATCTAAATAAAATATAATATTTTTAATGCGACTTACAAAATTGTGGTGGTGGTAGTTGGTTAGTCTCCGCCTACCGTCTCCGCGTCCTTTCACCCGATCCCTAAGGTGTAGCGTAAATGCACTCTTAGGGATTGATATCACTAATCGCCCATTTATGCTTAAGTTAGCTACAATAATTTTTCAGCAATCGTTTTGTTATTAAATTTTAAAGTTTCATGAATTTTTTTTCGGGATTTATTTTGGTTTTACGCAACTATCTTTACATGTTTTTTAAATGGATTTTATGTTTGTTGTATCAATTTAAATTGTCTATACCAGGGATTCCCAAAGTGGTCGAACTCGACCCCTTGGGGTCGATATCGTTTTCTAGGGGTCGACATAAACAAAAACTGATTTTGGGGGTCGACGAGGTCTAAAAATCGACCCCTATTAAATTAACACAAGTTCTTATTTAAAGCTTTCGAGATAGGTAGGTAGGTACTGTATTGTTTATGTTGTGTTACGTGTACTAAGAATATTTATTATTTTTGTAAGAAATAGCATTGTTGTAGTAAGGTAAAGCCTCAAGTTCGTACAAAATGAAAAACACGGCAGGTCAATGTGGACAAGTTTGTGCAAGATAATGAGTTCGAACGTACGTCTTTCAGGCGCGTTTTAACTTGCTCTCTATTTGACGCTAACGCGATTTAACACGAACGAATTCATGATCAAGTTGCAAGTCCAAACATGTTCCTGATATTTTACTATTTAAGGTAGTTGTCCTGCATAGTGTCAGAAAATTGTAAATTTTCGTATACTCATTTAGGATAAATCTGTGTTGGAGTTTTTACAAGAAAATGATCCGAATTTGGAAGAAAATCTGAACAATTGTAAAACAGATATTTATTACTTGACTGATATCTTTTAAATTTAAAAAGAATTGCGCTGCAGGGTGACGATCTTAACTTAAAATTTAGCAAAAAGAATATTGCAGTTTCTGCATTTGTTAGATTTCCAAAATGCTTCAAGTGAATGACATTTTATTATATGTCACTCACTTGGAATATCCATTTGGAGGGTTTGATGATTTTTTAAAATTTTAAAATTTTCAATGGATAAAAATCCCTCAATACCACAGCCATGAAGAAGCCAAGTGATAATGCAAGAAGGTTGATTACCATCAGCACAGACGAAGAGCTTAAGCAGAAGTTCAACCAAGGCTATCAGAAGTTCTGGTTGCAACGCAACATTGAAACACAGTATCCTACATTGGAAACATTGCTGAAAAATACCTTATCGCTTTTCCATCATCATACCTAGTTGAAAAAAGCTTCGTGTGGTAATAAACATTTTGACGAAAAAAGAAACCGTTTAAAACAACAACGGAGTTTTAAGGTTGCAACTTCCAATTGAACCGGACTAGCTAGATTGGTAGATAGTCACCAGGTTTATCCATCACACTGAATGTTTTATTTTCTTTTTTGCGAATTAATATTTTTTTAAATTAGTCCTTTTGTAATAATATTATTAATTAAACGATATTTACAATTGAATGTTTTTTATTTTGTTAAATTTTGATAAGAAAATAAGTCAACTTTACTCACTTAACCAAGTGCAAAGTTTTCAATTAATTAGTACCTAGGTATTTTGTATCAATGGAAAAAAACTAAAATTTATTTTTTTCATAATAGTCTGCTAACTTAAACATTGCTAATTTTCACTCTTCTTCTTCTTTTGACTAAGTCAGAATGAAAAAAAAAACTCTGTACAGCTTTTTTAAGTTAGCGGACCATTATGAATAAGGGGGTTGATCTTAAAAGTAGGTAATTTGGCCATGGGGGTCTGAGGTAACAGTTCATTTTGGAAAAGGGGTCACTTGTCCAAAATAGTTTGGGGATCCCTGGTCATTTATCATTTATTTATAGAAAATAATGCAATAATAAGAACCACTAATAATTGATTTCCCATACCCTAATAATATTTATAAATAAAGTATCGCCAAGAAAATATTTTTATAGCCTATTTTAAATAAACAAATTAGGAAATTATGATTAAATCTACCCTATTTCTGCTTAAGTCATTTAAGATGACGCCGAAAGTTTTATAGGAAAATAAGCAAGTTAGAAATACATATTCTGCACTAATTTGTTATTTTAATAATTAAAAGAAATCCACACAAACTTTTCTACTGAAATTTATATTTTTACCAGAGGAAATAACCGTTTTAATACAAAACTTATTTACTTACTGTTTATTTGTAAAATGTTACACAATAACAATTTAGTATACACTTTTAGGAGAACTAAGTTTAGATTAATTTTTATATTATTAAAAAAGAGCGTGTGTATACACTGCTTCACAAAGAAAGTGTTCTAAACTGTCACAAAATCCATACAGGGATATTGCACCTGCTAAATTAATTTTTTGTTTTATTTTTATTGTACTTACCAACCCTAATTTAGATATAAACATGCAAAAAGAGTTTTTTTTTAATGTTACAATGCGATATGTCGAAAACGATTTTAAAAATTTTGATGAAATTTTGGTGACATAGTAAGTACACATTAGCCTTTTTTTTACATTTTTGTCTTTATTTTCTTTTAAGGATGGGAAGGTATATTTAAAATTTCAAATAAAATAATGTTCTTTTTTTTTTAATTTTTAAATACAATTTTACGTAAAAAATCAAGTCTCTGTCAAAAAAATATAATAATAATAATAATAGTAAATTACTCTACTGGTTACGAATTGTTTTCCACGAAAATGCGTTTAAGTCCAGTTACAATCTACTTTTTTTTTACATCAAGACCTGAATTTTTACAAAGATTTATATTTTAAAATAAAAAAACCTCATTCCGCTCATTCGTCTCAAAAAAGAATAAGGAAAAAAAATGTAAAAATTTGGAAGGTTCCCCTTGTACTTACTACGTCATCAAAATTTTATGATAAGATTTGAAACCGTTTTGTCTTATTAAATCTGAAAAATCACTTACTTATTTTTGTATTTTAATTGTATTTTGTTAATTGAATTAAACATCCAGTAGTGGCTGAGCCGTCAGTTATTATATCAACATAAGCAAAGGACTTTAAAATTCCGAAAATCAAAGGAAGGCCACTGTAATCCGTCTGTCGGATTTAGGAGTGTCCTTATCGCAATTAAGATACTTCAAACAACATCAAAGGTTTTAACATTCATTTAGTAGTAAGAGATAAAATCGTTGGAAAACATTATATTACTTTTTGATAATTTATGTTATTAAAATTATTTGGGACCTTTGGTTTATACCGCAGGTAAAATATATAAATGTTTTCTCAAATTAAGCGAAATTTAAACTTGTTAAGTAAATTAGGCGTCTTTTAAAAAATATTTAATAGAAGTGCGTTAGCTATGATGACAACACAGATTAATGTGATCGTTAAATAATTTTTAAAGACAGCATAATAATTTTTAGAAAATAAAAGTTTAAAAACATTTTTTTAGGGCCATTATTTAAAATATAACACTGAAATCTTGGACTTCCAATGCTTATTTGTAAATTGGTATACAACGGTTTGGTTAGTGATGCATTTTCGACCGTTTTTAAGAAATAACTAAAAGCTACTCTAGAAGCTACGAATTGTATACCATTGGTTGTTTCCCAAAGCTTGACCAGTTTTTTACCGTTCAACAAAAACCTTGTCGTCAATGAAACCAAAACAGCTTTAACACCACATAATAGTAAATTTCCCTATCTTTATGGAATAAATGTACAAGGACAATATCCACCTTAAGACAAATTACCAGTTCTAGAAATGTACCCACTACACACAGGTATACGGGATTGACAAGGCAAGGATTTGCGAGCCAATTTTAACGTAATAGAGTAGGATACATACGGTATAACGCCAAATTGAAAAGAAAACGACAACAATTTCCCCTATTCCCCCTTCAAATAAACCGGTAGCCGGCGGCATCCACGATTTGTTAGAATATTGTCGACAGTGTTGTCATTTCATAAAATATTTATTAGGAATAGGATATTTTTGACCATACATTTATCGAAATTGGGCTCCTTACAAAAAAATATATTTATGTGTGCTAATCATAATCAGTAGAAATCTTTGGTGCTAATAAGTAATTTAAAAATTATAGGATCTTTATTTTTGGCTAGTATCCTTTTTAAAACAGAACTAACAATTAAGAATAAGTTTGCATTAAAGAATTTGTTAATCGTCGATCTGGCAACCTTGAGCACCCCGCTCATATGGGACTATGCAAATGACGACGACTGCATGCCGGTCGACGCTGTCTTCGCTGCAGGCTATCTTTTTCCGTAATTATTTTGAATTAATATTTAAATATATTTTTTCATTTCAATTTAGATTTAATATAATTTTATTTTTTTACGGTTCTTATTTCTCTAGTTTTTGTTAAATAATCTCGAAGGTTTAATTATTTGTTTTTTTTCTGTTTTCCTTCCAATAAGAAGTTTGTTTTTTTTTATTGATACACATTGATTTTTAATAAACTCACAGGAACCCTCCTGTCCGCCTGCAATATTATCCTTAAAGACCTAATAAAATCTAAATACATAGTATTTAAACTATTGAAGCGCCGGTATCTAAACGAAAAGGGGGTCATTAGAACTCATGTCAGCTTTTTAATTTACAAAATATACATCATTATTAAAGACCATAAAAAAATCTGTTTTTTGTGCAAAAAAATATTCTGGTAATTTATTTTTTAAATTAAAACAAATATTTTTTTTCTAAAAATAATTATTTTTTTGAAATTAATAAAAAAGCGTACGTAGATCATTAAGCATGTAACGATTTAGCAATAATACATTTTGCTTAAAACCATTCATTTGCACAATTGATGTATACAGGGTGTTACTTAATGGTATGTCATAATTTGAAGGAGGCATTCCTGGATCGATTTTAAGTCGAAAAGTTCATATAAACGTGGGCCCTAAAATGCTTAGTTATTAAGATACAGGGTGTTAAAGTTTTATTTTATTTTCACTTTTTAATACATTTTTTCAAAGACGGTTTGAGATATTGAACTGAATTTTGGCACAGGATATTATGGCATAAAAACACACTTTTCAGATGTTTATTTAATTTTTTTTGCAACCAGTGGCGTAACTATGACGAATTTTCAAAACAATTTTACAAAAAATACTACGCCATTGACTTGGGAAAAAATTATGATTTTATAATAATTATCAATCAATTATAAACAAAAATCCCTCTTTCATTTTTGCCGTAAAACTTACCGTTTGGGAGAAATCGTTAATTAAAAAAATGTCTTATGTACCCAAATTGCATCTTGAAAAATTATTATTGAAATAAATCAAGTTAGCTTTGCTCGTTGCCAGCGATTGTTGTTTTGTTGTTGTAAACATTATGACACTGACGTTAATTATCATTCTTGATTGTGTTAAACTTTTATTTTCAATTTTAAATACATTTTTCAAATATTTATTTTTAAGCTAATTTCTTACAAACTAGTGAACAAAAAGCAATAACAATTAAATACAATACATACATAATTTACAAAAAATGTTGGAAATGACCACCTCTCGCCTCTATGGAGGCTTCGCTCTTCTTCTCATTAAATTACGAACCCTTTCAAAAATTCCATGCGTGTTTCGGATAGTTTCACATCCGTCAATAATTCTATTTCTGAGTTCTTCTAATGTCACAATTGGTGTATGATAAACTAATGTTTTTAGGTGTCCCCACAAATAAAAATCTAGGCTGTTCAGGTCAGGCGATCTAGGTGGCCAAAATTGTGGTCCTCCACGGCCTATCCAATGATTTTGGTAGGCTCTATTTAAATGCTCACGAGCCAATATGCTAAAGTGGGCGGGAGCGCCATCATGCATAAACCAAAGTTGTTGCCGTAACTGAAGAGGAACATTTTCAAGAAGCAAAGGCAAATCATTTTGGAGAAAATTACAATAATCCTGTCCGTTAAGGCGTCCTGGTAAAAAAAATGGTCCAATTAAATGGTCGGATACGATACCGATCCAAACGTTCAGTGAAAATTGTTCCTGAAAATGTGTCTCTGTAATCGCATGAGGGTTTTCCTGGGCCCAGTAATGATTGTTATGGAAATTGGTTATTGCATTTCTTGAAAAATTTGCTTCGTCCGTAAACAATATTTTGGCATCAAAATGAGGATTTTCTGTTACTTTTTGGAGATACCATCTACAAAATTGCGTACGTGGTTCATAATCTCTAGGAAGCAATGCCTGAACCCTTTGTATGTGAAAAGAATATAACAAAGAATCTCTTAAAATCTCCCATACCGTCTTGTAGCAGATGTTTAATGCCATACCTATTTTTCGCGTACTTGTGGTTGGATCCTCTTCGACTGCATGCAGGACAGCCTCCTCCACTGCCGGTGTTCTAACTGTACGGGGCCTTCCCTCGGAAATATTAGCTTTAAAACTGCCAGATTCAGTCAGACGACGATGAATGTTTATAAATGTTCGTCTATCTGGGAGAGCGCGATTAGATACCTTTCTTGATACAAACGCCGCGCCTCCACAGCATTACCATTAGCTAGACCATAAAGGAAATGCATTTGTGTCATTTCCAAATTAGAATAATTTACCATTTTTTTTAACTAGCAAAATGCACGAAGGAGAAATAAATACAAACTGTCAAGAATGATAATTAACGTCAGTGTCATAATGTTTACAACAACAAAACAACAATCGCTGGCAACGAGCAAAGCTAACTTGATTTATTTCAATAATAATTTTTCAAGATGCAATTTGGGTACATAAGACTTTTTTTTTAATTAACGATTTCTCCCAAACGGTAAGTTTACGGCAAAATGAAAGAGGGATTTTTGTTTATAATTGATTGATAATTATTATAAAACCATAATTTTTTCCCAAGTCAATGGCGTAGTATTTTTTTGTAAAATTGTTTTGAAAATTCGTCATAGCTACGCCACTGGTTGCAAAAAAAATTAAATGAACATCTGAAAAGTGTGTTTTTATGCCATAATATCCTGTGCCAAAATTCAGTTCAATATCTCAAACCGTCTTTGAAAAATGTATTAAAAAGTGAAAATAAAATAAAACTTTAACACCCTGTATCTTAATAACTAAGCATTTTAGGGCCCACGTTTATATGAACTTTTCGACTTAAAATCGATCCAGGAATGCCTCCTTCAAATTATGACATACCATTAAGTAACACCCTGTATGAAACAGATAGTCCCAAATAATATTACATCCTTTGGTTATTGTTTTAGATGCGTGGCCTCACCTAATTTCAATCATAGAAAATCGAAAAATTGAGTTAATGACAAGTTAATTTTTTATTTTGTTCTATTTGACAGCAGATTTACGAATCTTTTAAGAAAAATCCAAAAGCCAAAAATTCGGTGTTTTTATTTTGAAAATAAAAAAGTGGGTATTTTAAGTATTCCGTCAATAAAATGCACCCATTTAAGTTTAGCAGTTTTTAGTAATTTAATTTATATTCTACGTGTAAAGACAAATAATTAATTATTATTTTTTTGATTTTTCAGATATTTTTCAAAAAAAAATTCTATCACAAAATTTACATTTTTTATTATTTTTTTTTATTCTATTTTTGATCAACTTTAAGAATAAAAATATTTTACAACTCAAAATAATTTAATCATAATGATTTTACGTCCCAAAAAAGTGGAAACATAAAATTTTAGATAGTAAGCCTCACAAACATTAGGTAACATACCTACCGTAAAGTCTTTCCAATTACAGCAACGAAGTCAAAGTTTTGTAACTGAGAACCAAAATGTAATAAAGATAAGTATATAGGAAAAACATACCATGGTATTGTGATTATATTATGTTATATTATGTATGTTATTATAGCTATATCTTTACTTAAGTACCAGGGGAAATGAAGTAAAACGGTATTGTCAATATAACGTTAAGTTGATTCTGTTGAAAATAAAACATCTATATATTTTTTTAAATATATATTACGGGAAAGCAACGTAAAGGTTTAAACCTGCACGAACCTAAAGAGAAAAACAAAAAGCATTATGACTAGAGGTCTAACTCTGAATTTTCAGGACAATGTAGCCCCCAGCTAGATATTTTTTCAAAGGCAAGTGACTTTCTTTGTGTAAGTTTAAAAATAACATTATTTTTTACCGTACAGGTTTGTTTTGGGGAATTTTTGGTAAAAAAGCTTAAGACGTTTTATTTAAAGTACAAATTTTTTTTCCTTAAAAAATTGTTGAAGTTGTACAGAAAGTAAAAATAATAATAACTGTGGAATATAATAATTAATACAAATCTATATTTTTAATTAACACCTTTGTTTTGAAAAAAAAAGAAAAACAATAGTTGTTCAAGTTTACAAAATACCAATCGTCGTAAAGCATTCTATAGAAAATACAATTAGTGTGAAAAATGTCGTTAATATTTTAAATTTTGTAAAAATTTAAATACTTTTTATCTTCGTTAAAACATCCTCCTTATTGAGTCACATTATTACGACTTTATGTTACTCTAGTATAAAGGAAATTAAGTTTTTTGTTTAAAATGTTTAATGCCAATGTAGTTAATACGAAAAGGAGTAAAATATTTATTGTAAATAATAAAGAAATTTAATTAAAAATTGACACCAGTAAAGAGGTAAATATGTTTAATTTAACCTAGTCTAAAATCTTATAGAAAGTGCCCACAATCAACATATCTTATTTAAGGCATAAAATGTTTACAGTAAGTGTTATAAATTTTAACTATCAGTAAAAAAACAATAAGAAATAGTTACCAATTAACATAAATACCCTTACATTTTTACAGTCAGTTTTAAGATCTTTTATAAAAAAAATTGTGAAACATTAATTTTTTAAATGTTTTAATTAATGTTTTTAAACCAAAAAAAAACTTAACAAAAATTCCTGGTTAAATAAAAAAGGAAGTTAAGCTAAACAAAATATCACGGAATCCCAAGATATAATAGAAAGATTTCGAAACTGACCAATTGAGCTACCGTCACCCAATTAAACGGTGGTGGTCCATTTTGTATGGATCCATATGCACTAAAAATACGGGTGAAAAAAAATTCCCGCCCCCTTATTTTTTTTAAAAAAAAATATGGGGTTTCAAATTTCAAAAAAAAATATTATATTATAAGATGCCTATTTTGGGTATTATAAGATTTGCCATCATTTCCCGGGTTTTAAACCCGGGGGAAAACCCCAATTTTGTTTTTTTTTAAGGAACCCCCGTATATTTTTCAGAATATGGTTTCTTGGGGCCCCTTCCCCGGGTATTAAATCTAAATTATATCCTATACCTATCTCTTTTTGTTTATAAGAAATGGCGATTAAAGATGTCGAAACTACCCCATATTAGGGGAGTTTTTTGGGAAAATAAATAAATTATATAAAAATGATTATGTTTAATTTAATTTTTCTGAAGACTCTATCTGTGGAGGTCATAAAAAAAAATACCCCCCGGTTTCCCGGAAGTGCGGGGAAAATTATTTTTCCCCAATAATGTTCTTCAAAAAATTTAAATGCAGCCCCCGTTTTTTTTTAAATTTGGATTAAAGGGGGGCATTCTAAATATAAAATATGTATAATATTCTTTTCCCCATCTTTCGTCTCTTTAAAGCAATTTTTTTATTTTAATATTATTTTTTTATTTAAGTAGTTAATAAAAAAATAATTTTAGAATTAAATTAAAAAAATTAAATGTTTCTAACGTTTATTTTTTTCCCCTAAATGCATAATATGCGGCCCCTTTGGGGCATCTTCAATCGCCATTTTCTCAACAACTAACAAAGATAGGTATAGGATATTATACAGATTTTATATCAGGAATGACCCGTAAAACCCCAAATTTTAAAAAAAATAAAAGGGGGTTGCTTTTTTAAATTTTAAAATAACATTATTGGAAAAGTCAATTTTTGCCCTTCCGGAAACCCGGGAAAATAGTTTTATATTGACCCCAAATTTTTGAGTTTTCAAAAAAAAAATTAAATTAAAATAATAATTTTTATAATTTTTTTGTTTTCCCATAAAACTGCAAAATAGGGGGATTTTGGGGCATCCTTAATCGCCATTTTTTCAAAAAAAAAAACAGAATGGTATAGGACATAATATACATTTTTTTATCAAAAAAAGATTCCTAGAATCCAATTTTTAAAAAAATACAGGGTATTCCATTAAAAAAAAAGAAGTTGATGTCGTTTCCGGTTAAATCGGAAGTGATAGAGACATGTTATAATATCCAAAATCAGCATCTTATAATATATTATATCATCCTAAAATTTGAAAGTTATATGTTTTGATTCAAGAAAATAAAAGGCGGGGTGGGATTTCGTTGTCACCCGGTATATTAAAAAGAAACATTACGCTGGTTATCGGACTAGGTTTGTTTTTTACTGAACACGAATCTGAAGTCAAAATTGGGGGTCAAACAGCGAAAAATCGAGAAATCCCCAAAAAACAGGCACGGTACATTTACCGACAGAAACCTGCTACCACGGGATATTTGGACTATAAAAACTATAAGAGATACAAAAAAAAGAAAGCTTTATCAATTATCCAAAAAAATAAAACTTAAATCTTATTAAAAAATATAAACATTTTTTAATAATATAAATAATAAAGGAGATATAAACGAAAATGCAGTTTTGACAAAAATTTCAGTCCAAAATGGGAGAAAAATTTAATAAGGTAATTTTTGGTTTTTTTAATAATAAATTATTTATTTTAATTATTTAAACCCTAAATTACTCAAAATTTGCAAAAAAACAATCCAAAAATAAAAAAAGTCGAATTTTTTACATCGGTATACCTGGAAAAATTCTGAAAATTCTGTTTTTTGATTATAACTCGAAAAATATTGCACTAGGGCAAAAAGATAATATAACTTAGATTTAAAATCTTGTAAAAATACATAGTTTATGTCAAATACAGTTTCGTGTATCTTTTTAAAATAATAACGTTTTAAATTAAAAAAAAAAAAAAGGTAATTTGCTGTTTGACTCCCAATTTAGACTTTAGATTTGTGTTTAGCGGAAAAAAATACTCCAGAAAATCCTAGTTCGACACCCAGCACACATCATTTTTCTTTGTGGGCCTGTGTATTATTCAAACACCATATTTTTCTTTTTTTTAATGGGTAATATTTAAACGAGAATAGTATTCATTATAAGATGTATAATCCGCATTTTTATTTAAAATAACTTAGTATTTGGGTTTAATACGAATGATCACAATAAAAATTTTAACCAAGTTCAACAAACATGTGTTACTCTGGTTTAACTTTTAATTAAGAAAAATTCAAGTTTGCGTTTATCAAAGTAAAATCAAAGACATCTTGGAAAAATTTAATTATTATTTTTATGCTCAATGTTTTTATGTTCAAACAGATATTTAGTCTTCATTAGGGTTCGTTAAAAAACCTATAAAATACGTATTAAAACCTTTTTAAAAAATAATGACAAAGAAACTACGTTGTAATAATAAAATTATTTATGTATCTAAAAATAAGGAAAATTGTAGACACAGTAAAAAGTTTAAATATTATACGTTTGATATACATAATTTAGTTTCTACTTTGTATATTTGTATGTACATTTATGTATTTTTTAACATGTATATTTATTCTGTTTTTAATACTTCTGATGATATAAGCAAATGTTATTATTTTCTTAATTCTAAAATCTAAATGGAATAGTGCATGTTTTTTTTTTTTTTTAAACTGTAACCAGTCCTACAAAAAGTAATCTTTTAATTACTTTTACCTTGTCTGTTTCTGGAATTTAAAAAAGCAAGTAAAATTTGATGTTAAGATTAAGAACATTTTAGGGTCTAGACATTTTATTAGTTTTGCAAGAAAAGAAAAAGAAATAAGTCAAGAAAATGGTATTGGACTTACGTTTTAATTTACTGTAATTACTCAAGAAAACTATTTTACTTAACACTGCCATATAAAATAAAACGACAGCCTATATTTCAAATATATTTAATTATTTATTTTTTTTATACAATTTTGGGGCAGCCAAATGGAATAAAAATTAATATTAAGTATTCGAAAAAAAACTCGGACATGTCGATTGATATTTTTTTTTTTTTCGCATTTTTTTTCAACTAAAACTGATTATACAGGGTGTGTAAAGTGACGGTGGCCAATATCAACTTTCTTAATTTAAATGCAACACCCTGTATATTATTCAATTTTTGTTTTTTTTTCATAAAGCATTCTAGACATATTTTATGTACAATATCCTATACCTTCGACTGTTTCGGAAATATTAAGCGCTTTCAGGTTTATTGCATCTATTGCCATTGCTATCTCGAGCGTTACTTATTGTGCATATACATACTAGAGGCAGCCTTGCCGCTCGGCTGTGTGGACAAGCGTGCGAGAGAGAAAGAATAATACATGTATAACATTTCTCTTTAGCTCCGCGAGCTGATTAACTGGCGAGAGGGATATAATAATAATAATAATAATAATAATAACTTTATTCATGTTTACAACCACAATAAAGGTTTTACATACGTCACATATAATTACATACATTGGCAAACTAAAATTTATATGTAAAAGTAAAATATGTATAAATAAAACATAAAATCTACCACAAAGACAACTAAAATTACTATGTAAAAGTAAAATAATGTATAACTAAAACATAAGATCTACCACAAAGACAACTACACTAGTTACTTAAACAGTTTATAAAACTCGTCAAAAGAGTAGCAAGCACATTAGCAGGACCTGCTTTAATTTGACCTTAAAAGTTTTAACGGCAAATCTTTGATTTTTCGGGCAGAGGGATTAAAAAATATTGGACCATAGTAGTTTAGTGCGTTACGACTTCTCTCTACTCTCGTAAAAGGTATTTGTAAATTGCTTCTCCCCTTATATTATGAGAATGTATATTAAAACGCTGTAAGTATTCATTTAAATTTGATTTAACATGTAGAAGTGCATACAAGATATATAAACATGGAAGAGTTAATATTTTTGCTTTATAAAATATTCCCTTACATCATCTCGAAAACTTAGCCCTAACATAACTCTTAAACCCGGCGTTGTAAACCAAAAGACGGCTGGTATGACATGAGTGACCCCATGCAAGAATAGCATAGGTGCAAGTACTTTCAAACAGTGCATAATAAGCTGTTTTTATCACTGAATTAGAGACTTGCCCACAAGATTTCTTATTAAAAAGACGGTTCTTGTTAAACTTGAGGCTAGTTGATCTATATGTTGGTCCCATGTTAATTTAGGATCCATAAGAACACCCAAAAACCTAACGTTTACCGGATTATTTACATTTGAAAGATCACACAAAGAAAATATCATTTGCACGTTTTACTCTCGTTCAGTTTTAATTTGTTTGGCAGAACCATTCTGCAGCTCTAGAAACCTCGCTCTGCATGTTATGTTGAAGAATATCCAAGTGTCTGTCTGCTCTAAACAATGTTGTGTCATCTGCATACAGAGTAAGAAGGAATTTACCATATATTTATCAAGGTCATTAATAAAGATCAGAAATAACAAGGGCCCCAAGACTGACCCTGTGGTTTCCCCAACATAGGATAATTTGGTTGACGCTTTTCCATCGAGGGTTACTATCTGTTCTCTATTTTCAAATAAGTTGAAAGTAGATTAACTGAATTTTACATACTCCATACTTTGAAGTTTTTTAAGCAAAATATCATGCTGGACACGTCAAAGGCCTTGGTTAGATCCAAAAGCTGCCTCCGGCGTATTGTTTATCCTCGTAGGCCTCCGCTATCGAAACCCAACAACATTGTTTATGATCAACAGTCTTACCATTTGGAACAAAGTCAAACTGAGTCAATAAAAACAAAAAATCATTCACAAAATAATTTACTAGTTGAAGATATAAAGCTTTTTCAAATATCTTTGCTATTATGGAAATTATTGATATTGGGCAATAATTATTAGGATCATTGAGATCTTCCTTTTTAAAAATGGGTATCACCTTCAAAATTTAAAGACAATCTGAAAAAGTACCTTTATCAACAGCTAGATTTATAAGTTTTGTTAGAATTTTTATTAGAATATTTTTGACGCTTTTATTATATTTATATTTAGGTCATAAATATCTTTACTTGGATTATTTCTTATATTATCTATGAGATCACGCACTTGAATATATGAAATAGGACGAAAAGAAAATGTATGATTTGATTGTGGAATTATTTCAACCGGATCAAAGAACCACTTATGTTATTTGAAAGATTGCTAGGAGCGTTTACAAAAAAATTATTTAAGTCATGAGCGTTAAGGGTACTAGAATTAGTTTTTGAATTGTTACTTTTCCTTTTGGAATTTATGACATTCCACATTGCCCTTGATTGATTTCCACTGTTCCTTATATATTTTTCATTGGCTTTGCGTTTGCAAATCCTAATTTGATTTCTGTATTGCATAAGAAAAGAGTTTACTGTATATGCTATGTTGGGAATATTGGGATATTGACTTTTAAATCCTGTAAAAACGTAAATGTTCGCGCATTTCGCGTAGTTCGTCAGTAAACCATTGAATATTATTTTTATTGGAGACCATTCTTTTTTTAATTGGAAAAGCTTTTGCTATATGTTTTAGTAAAATATTTAAAAATATGTTACATTTTTCGTTTACTGATAAGTTAGAGTCGGAGAGAAAATTCCAAGATTCCCGTGATAAGTAGTCATGAAAAGAAGACAAGCCCGCTTGAGTTATAGGCCTGTACCAATGTTGTTCACGTTTGTTTATTTTTTTAGGAACTTCAACCTTTAACGTTATTGCGCAGTGATCTGATAAACTTGTTTGAATTACATTGGAAATATAAGTTATTTCTTGACTTAACAAAATTGTCTATGCAGTTCTGTTTTCTTGTGGGCTTTGTTATTAAATATTTAAATCCGAACGAGTTAATAAAATCTGTAAACTGAACTGTATCTTTTACTGCTGAGTTAAAGTTAATATTAAAGTCCCCCGCTATAATTACAGTTTTGTTTAATGTTTTAAGATATGTAAAAACCTTATTTATAATTTCGAGAAATAGTGAGAAATCTGCACTAGGAGAGCGATATAAAGTGATAACTACTATATCGCTGTCTATAAGTCTGACAGCCGATAATTCACAAACCTGTTCATTAGAGCAATTTTCAATATAAGTTATTTTTCAAAACATATACCCTCCCTCATATATAAACCTCCGACAAATTAAAAGAGAGAGGGAGAGAGGTTATACACCTATTCTTGCTTCTCTCTCGCACGTTTGTTCCCAAGGCTGCTTCTAGTAGGTATATGCTCGCAAAATAAAGGTAAGTGGCAAGCATGCAAAGACAATACATCTAAAAGCACCTAATATTTCCGAAACAGTTGAAAATAGGTAAAGGACATTTTACATGAAATATATCTAGAATGTTCTAATGAAATCCAAAAATTGAATAATATACAAGGTGTTGCATTTAAATTAAGAAAGTTGATATTGGCCACCGTCACATGACACATCCTGTATAAACAGTTTTAGTTGAAAAAAATGCGCAATTGAAAATATTAGTAGACATGTCCGAGCATTTTTTTGAATACGCCTCCATTTATTTAATATTGAATTTATTCCATTTGGCTGATCCACACTGTATATCACAGCACACCCTACTTTACTTACAAATTATTGATTATATCACTGTTTTTGTTCTAACATAAATTAATTACATTCATATAATCCACTTCTAACCGAAATTATAACACTGTAATTTAAACATGTTGTCAATGTCTTCTCAAGGAATTTTCCTTCTCGTACAAAATATTATACTCTATATATATATATATATATATATATATATATATATATATATATATATATATATATATATATATATATATATATATATATATATATATATATATATATATATATATATATATATATATAAACAAAAAAACAAGAAATACCATTAAGAATAAACCAACTTAATTTATCGATTTAAAGTACAATGGCAAATAAAAAAAGGTTTTAAATCCTATTTAGTGCTTACATAAAAAACGTATTAAACAAAAACATTGCACAACAAATAGAACTATTATTTATTCGAATACTCCTCCCCCGTGTTCGACGCATTTTTCAAATTGCCGTCTAATGTGATCATAACTTTTTCTCACCTCCTTGAGGATAATTATTTGTATTGACTGTAAAATAAACTGTTTTAAAATATTAGCATTATTAACTTTATTACTTGTTTGGGTTTTCGTCATTTTTTAAATAAAAATCAATGTTTAATTGACGTTTCGGTATTTAGTTAAACCATCATCAGAATATCTAAAAATATTTTCATTTGTTTTAAATGAAATTTTGAGAAAGTATGAGAATATGTAAAGTAAACACTTACCAACCTTTTGTAAAAATTACATCTATACATTTTTGTCTGGTTGTAATACACTTCTATGACCAAACATTTGCATTACCTGTGTTAATTTATTCAGAATTGTTTATTGGTAAAAATCTGGGTTTTTCCTTTTTATTATTCTATTGCAACAATAAATTGTTGTAAATGGAGCTTAGACCCCTTTTTTTCTGAAATTTATGGTATTGGTGTTAATGTTCTTTTTTAGTTCCATTACTTTCAAATTCAAAATATTAACATGTCAAAGTCAAATTATGCGTTATAAGTGCATGATTTGACAGGGCTTGTGGTTACTTTTGTGGTTACTGTGTTACAGTAACCACACAGCCCTGTCAAATCATGCACTTGATAACTGCATAATTTTGACTTTGACAATGTAATATTTTGGAATTTGAAAGTAATAATAAAAGGAACATTAAAGAAATGATTCACATTAAAAACACACAATACCATAAATTTCAGAACAGACACGGAGGGTCTAGCTTCCATTTACAACAATTTATTGTTGCAATAGAAATAATAAAGGAAAACCCAGATTTTGCACACCAATAAACAATTCTGTATAAATTAACCTAGGTAATGCAAATGTTTGGTTCATAGTTTTTAAAAGATAAAAATTTCAGTATTATATCAACCACTGAACAAAAATGTAGTAGAATGTTATCTAGTGCTTGTAATTTTTCAATATAGTTGGTGTTTACTTTACAAATTATATACAATCATACTTTTCAAAATTCATCATGTTAATTAAATACAATAATAGAAAAATATTTTTAGATATTCTGATGATGGTTTAACTAAATAAACCGAAACGTCAATTAAACATTGATTTTTATTTAAAAATGACCGAAAAACCCCAAAAACAAGTAATAAAGTTTAATATTGCAAACGGTCAAGAAAACAAAACCAAATTAGCATTATTTTCAATGGGTTGCTGAAAAGTTAATTGCTTTAAACGGCCCCAAAGGTACGCGTCTGAAATCGGACTTCTTGCAGGCCACATAACTGGCCCGTACCGAACAATTCATCGATCTTCAAATTTCATGTTAAGCCACCCTGTAACTTCGCATGCACAATGCGCTGGGCACCTGTCTTGCTAAAAGTACATTTGCTTCTGTACTGCAATGGTAGCTCATCTAACTTAGCCGAAAAAAAGGTTTGTAGCATTTCCCTGTATGAACTCCTGTTGCACGTGTTCTCAAAGAAAAATGGTCCTATGCCAAAATACGAAATTCCACACCATACTTCCATTAACTTTTTTTACATATTGGCGGTGGGCAGGAATTCTAAATTTGGAATTTTCTGTGCTCCAGTATCGTACGTGCTGGGTAGCCACTGTACCGTTTGTTAAAAAAGTCAATAACTTAAAACTACATGGTTAAAAACAGTTTTTGCTTAACGAAGTCTTAGATAGAATTAAGACAAAACAAACACTTTGTGGCTTTAATATATTTTCAAGAGGTGGCGGGTGACTTATTATAAACAAAACGCATCATCCAACGATTATAGAGTTTGGAACTTTTATATAAATTAATGTTTTATTTATAAGGGATGTTGCTTATATTAAATACTAAAATAAATTTTTTAACTATTACATTTCCAATGGTCATTTTTTGGTGTTGATTTTTAAGATTTGGCTTTTTGTTTATGTTTTTCTAAAAAAAAAAACAAAAAGATCGATATATTAAAATATTTTGTCCACAAATTGGTATTTTGTCAAATTCTAGTCTTTGAGTTCGTTGGTTTCGCCCTTCGGCTTGCGCTAATACTTAAAATTTTCTGAATTTTTGCTGGTCTGCTTACAGTTTTTTTTTTCCGATGGGAAATTTGTGCTGTGTGCAGGCCAGTCTAGGACATTAATTTTCTCATCTTGCATAAATTGTTTGCATAGCCTACTAGTATGTTTTGGGTCATTGTCCTGCATAAAAACCCATTTAAGAAGCATCTCCTCCTCCGCATAAGGCAGCATATTATCTCGTAAAATATCTACATAGATACTAGCAGTCATTATGTTTTTTATCCAAAATACAGACCCTACACCATAATATGGAAAACTTGCAGATACCATAATTTTGGACCCTCCATGCTTTACAGTTTTGACGGTATATTGATGCTGATATGCAGTACCTAAAGCGTCTAACGTAATTCTGTGACCTGTATTGCCAAATAAAATGATTTTGCATTCGTCAGACCAGAATATATTGCACCATTTAGTCAAAGGCCATTTGACGCGATTTTTCGCAAACTCTAATCTTCTTTTTCTTTGTTTCTTACTTAATAAGGGTACTTTCCTCGGGCTTCTGGCTTTCAGGTTTTGTTCTGTTAGTCGTCTTCTTATTGTTCTAGTAGTTACATCCAGTCCTACACTTTGCTTAGGCTGTGGAGATGAAGCAAACGGGTCCATCTTTGCTGTTCGGATTAAAAGCTTATCCTCTCTTCGCGTAGTTTTGCGCTTACGGTCGAGTGTTTCAGGCACTGGCTGCCACTTTAAAGCGTTTGCTACCATCTTGGCTGAGCATCCCATAATATTTTCAATCTGCGAATATGATTTTCCTTCTCTCCGCAATTTTTTTATTAACTCGCGTTTTCATAAGTACAGTGCTTTTTCTTCCATTATATGGTAATGTAAAACTTTATTTATTACTGTAAATTACAAATAATAATTTAAAAAGATACTGGAGATTATTCCAAATGATCTTTTAAAAGAAAAAATCTTTTGCAAGTGAAACACCTTAACACTGAACGAATACTGCTATTATTTTGACCGACTTTAAGTTGGCATTTTTTAGAAAAAAATAAAATTTTTTGTTTATCCTTTTTTTTAGTCTTGTCATTTCAGTGGGATACTAAGTAAACATGATAAGCAAATAAAGCATACATTTTTTTTTTAACCAGAAGGGAATTTCTTATCAGTTTCAATAGATTATGTTTATTTGACCACTGCTATTATTTTGTCCACAACTGTGTATATAATATATATATATATATATATATATATATATATATATATATATATATATATATATATATATATATATATATATATATATATCTATATATATATATATATATATATATCTATATATATATATATATATATATATATATATATATATATATATATATATATATATATATATATATATATATATATATATATATATATATATATATATATATTTTGTTAAAAAAAAAATGCTCATAACGGCTGATGCCGTTTATTTGGAAATTTTAAATTTGTGTCGCTATCTTTGTAATATATGTATACAAAATCGTTTGAGTGATCGTTTAGAAATGTGTGTTTATGTTGAATTTTAACACTGACTACTCATGGAAATCTCTACTAATAAGACTTTCTGATGAAGGCCTTATACTGGAGAGCCGAAACGCTAATTTAAAATTATATTTTATTTAGAAAATTTTGTTTTATCTGCCTTTAAACCCAAGTCATAAGAAAATACATAATAATATATATATATATATATATATATATATATATATATATATATATATATATATATATATATATATATTATGACTGGTGGCAATCATGGTATTATTTATTACATACATTACCCGAAAATAACACCACAGTTAAAATACTTAGCAGTCGATAGTAAAAATATCGGTATATTAGAACTGGACAAAAAATAGTACAATTAAAACAAAATTTACCGTTATTGATATGGCATATATTTAGCGAACCTGCAAAAAACAATTCTTATCATAAAATAACATGCGCATTTTTTTAAACTAAAAATAATTTCAAATGTTGCTAAAAGTACCCCATGTAATAAAACCAAATAATAACACAAAAACAATTACCCTGTTATCGCATACATATTAAATAATATTAAAACTATTATAGCTGAAACAACACATGAATTTTGAACAACTAAAATATATAGCTTAAAATATGCATAAAACAATGGTATTTAAAAATAACAATTTTTATTGTATATTTCTTAATAAGATAAAAAAATACTCGGATTAAAAAAAATACTCTAATGGTAATATCAAATCTAAAATATCCAGGTTTATCGGTACACGTCCATCAAACTTGATTTGTTTTAAAACAAACAAGGTAAACTGTTGGTAAAATTGAGTATAAGTAATTATTTAACTAACTAGACGTAATTGTTAGAAAATGCATGGGCGAACTAAAGCATAAAACTCAGGTAAACATACCTGAATCCTGATAATAACTCGTCAGACTAAGTGTTCTTATTTAAATACAATTTAACTCTAAAAACAGTATACTTAATTTACCATATGTAAATGTAGATAACAATGAAAGCTTCTTTGATTCACATTTGAAGATAACACAGGTCTGCGAAAAATTTGTGATTAAGCGATTTTCATTTTTTTCGCCTAATAAGGACTTACATTGAGCTGAAATAACCCCCTTTTTATTCTCTCACGTACACTTTTTATAAACCAGTATTATCTCTGAACACTAAAAAAAAAAATTGCTTCTTTTTCTTCAAAACCTTGAGAAGAGTTAAACCCCGTGTTTATTTGAAAATTCGTTGAGGGGTTTACCAGTCCTTCCTAGAATATTGTTGGGGATTCCCCGAGACTCTGTTTATTTAGGATTTAGGACAGAGAGCACTACTATTTAGTATCGATGTGGTGTTGTTACAGGCGTTATTTCTCGGGCGTTGTGCACCGAAATCTATCGGCGTTTCGTTGTGTACTTTTTATTTTCATTGTGCCAAATGACTAGTAGGTGTTGTAAAAATAAACCTGATAACTTTTGTTATATTTGTGGACCGTTCATAGTAAAAAAGTTTAAAAGAAACATTACTGATTTCGTAATTATTTTGCATATTTTAAAGTAAAACTTGGAGATCAAGATAAAGTTTGGGCACCACACGTTATCTGCAAGGTTTGCAAAGAAGCCCTAAGGCATTGGTTTAAAGAAACAAGAAAAGCCCTACCGTTTGGTGTACCAATGGTCTGGAGAGAACCCAGAAATCACGTCGACGACTGCTATTTTTGTCTTTGTGATGCTAAAGGTCATAACACAAAATCTCTAAAGTATATCAACTATCCTAATCTTCCGTCGGCAATAAGATCAGTTCCACATGATGCTGATATACCTGTACCAATTCCGCCAAAAGTCTTACAGTCCGTCGAATCTGAACCTTCAACAGATTCAGAGATTGACATTTTTAAGCCATCTGCCTCAGGAAGCAGTGAACCGCAGCAATTTTCTCAAAAATGAAACTAAACGACTTAGTCAGGAATTTAGGACTTCCAAAAGATCTTTCTGAGATTTTAGGATTCAGGTTAAGGGAAAAAAATTACTGGTACCAGGTACTACATTTTATTGGTATAGAAATCGTGAAGCTGAATTTGTCGATTACTTCGCCGCAGCTGGTTTACTTGTATATTGCCAAAACGTATCAGATTTGGTTATTCATCTTGGTGCTCCTGAATATAATCCTACCGAGTGAAGACTTTTTATAGACTCTTCGAAGAGAAGCCTTAAAGCTGTTTTACTTCACAATGGCAATTTATATGCATATGTTCCGGTTGGTCATTCTACTCAGCTAAAAGAAAATTACGAAAATCTTGAAGAACTGCTTTTGAGGATAAACTATAAGCAACACAACTGGATCTTATGCGGTGACCTTAAAATTTTAGCATCGCTTTTAGGTCAACAATCCGAAAATACAAAATACCCATGTTTTCTATGTGAGTGGGACAGCAGAGCAAGAGATGACCACTGGACCAAAAAGAACTGGCCACCAAGAAAAAATTTAACACCTGGCTCCAAGAACGTAATTCGGGAAAGCCTAGTGGACCCCAAAAAAATTTTATTACCCCCCACATATAAAATTGGGACTGATGAAACAATTTGTCAAAGCTCTAGACAAAAATAAGCTTGCTTTAAGTACTTGTGTGAATCATTTCCGGGTCTTTCTGAAGCTAAACTAAAAGAAGGCATCTTTGTTGGGCCACAAATAAGAAGATTAATGAAAAGTCATGAAATTGAGATGGTTATGCAGGAAGATAAAAAAGAAGCATGGAGAGCATTTAAAGAAGTTGTAAATAAGTTTCTAGGAAACTACGAAGACCCGGAATTTAAAGGTATTGTACATGTACATGTTGGACAAGTTAGGCTGTAACATGAGCATTAAAGTTCATTTTCTACATGCTCATCTGGACTATTTTCCGGATAACCTTGGCGATGTCAGTGAAGAGCAAGGGGGGGCTTCCACCAAGACATAAAAGAGATGGAACGGCGATACCAGGCGCGTTGGGATGTTCGAATGATGGCCGACTATTGCTGGATGCTTAAAAGGGACCGTCCTACCGCAGAATATGCAAGAAAAACAACTAAAAGAAGCTTTTCTGGAAAAAGAGAAAGATTTTCCAAAAATAAAGGATTAATGTATGTTATTTTTATTATTTTTGCGGTTTCATTATTTGTTTTGTTGGTTTATTATTTTTCTTGGTTCTGCTAAATATATATAAATATTTTTACTTTTGTAATGTTTTACCATTTGTTTAAAACCTTACGTTATAGAAAAAACTGAAAACAGATTTGAAATCAGAACCACTGAAATACTAAATTTCAGTTTAAAAATTCAATTCACATTTTAGAATATATTTAGACGCAGGCTTGTGTAATGTTTTATTTTTAAGAAAATGTTAATGCAAAATCCATTATTAAATCTAACAAACCGGACTATTTTTATAGTTTATTTTGATTTCTGGGAATATCAAATTAATAGAAAGATTATTTGGCTTTTCTCTAGAACAAAGATATTTATATATTATTTTTTAAAAATTATACTTTTTTTTATAGATTATTATGGAGGGCTAGTCTGCTCTCGTAATAATAGTAGCAAAAACATGAAAAGACATAAAAGGTTCAATTCTTTATATAATTGATTTGTTTTAAGTACTATAATAAAATAATTATTTTTATGAAATTATATAAAAATAGAAAATAAACTTACTTGAAAACATTGGCAACGCAATGATATTTTATTTCTCGTAAACAGTTGATTTTATCGATGTCAATCAAGAGCACCTTGTTTTAGTTTAAGGTTTAGTATGTCTGGAAAGATTTCATGCGTTATAGCTAAGTTTATTAATTTAGTAAGAGGGACTATCAATAAATTTTTAATCGTTTTTAGTATTTTCACACTCACTCCAAAATGATCTTTACTTTTTTGTTTTTTAAATTACTAATCAGTTTGCAAGTTTCATTAAGGTAATGTGCCTAATCTTAAGTTCAGGACATTCTATACTTTTATTTAGGTAGTCGCGGAAATTTTTATACGAAATATTACCCTAGGACGTTATTAAAAAAATAACGCCCTAGGGCCTACAAATTTACCAATAAATAAACAATAAATTACCTTCATTTAAGCATTTATTACAAAATACAAACATACTTACACAATATACTTATCATAATAAAAATTATTTTTTAAAGTAAAACGTACGATTTTCAAACGACGAAAAATTTTACTTGAAGAATACTTTTCCCAACTCAAGGGAAGCATAGGCCAATTTAGCTTTCCTATCATCCACGTACCTCGTGCTACCGAAGAACTCTTCCAGCCTCCTAACCTCATTAAGCTCTCGGAACTACCTCCCGCATCAGAATGAATTGTTGCCGCTGTCTCTAAACAATGACCTGTGTACGCCTTAGCATCAGGTTAACCCAAATATGTTGGAACTGTTGCAGAGAAATCAACTTTTCATTACTTCTTATCTTCTTATGAACTCTTTTTAAACGTAACATTAAAAACTTTGTCCAATGGGAATTTGGAAAATATGACTCTGACAAATCTTAAAAATAAGCCATCAAAACGGTTTCTCCACACGGGCCACGCAGTGTTCCGTCAGCCAGGCCTCAAAATGAAAATATTCTTTCTCGTAAATCCGCCTAGTTTTTCTGGACAAGCCATGCTCAGCTTTGGCAGCTTTCACTAAAATATCTAGGGAAGATGGGATTTTCCACTTTGGACATTTTTATGCCTCAACGCAATAGTTATTTACATTACAAGATAAAGTTTACTTTTTGGTGTGAGGTGGTTTTTAAATGGCCGAGGCGAAACCGAGGCTATTTAAAACCTCCGAACACTTGAAGGGCCTTTCGCATCGTGTAATGTATTATATTTTTTCTGCTACTGTTCTATGTATCGCATAATTTAATAATCATTAACATATGTTTTAAAGAAATATCAGAGATTTTGAAATTTTACCTGTTAAAAATTAATCCATGCAACACATTTATTGTCATCAGCACTTGTCACATTTTGAATTATTGTTAATTTAGTATAAATCCATTCCCATTTTAAAATGTTAAATGAATATGAAAAATGGCATCCAAAAGGCAGCTGACCTTGCGTGTGCCTCACTTCTGCCAGACAAATCTAAAGAGAGGTACCATCAAACATATAAATCCTTTTCTGAATGGCTTGCTAACAAAAAATGTGGGGCGGATTGACGAGAATGTAATGTTGGCGTATTTTCAAGAAAAATCCGAGTCTTTACACCACCAACACTCTGGTCTGTATATTCCATGCTCAATTAACATTTCCGTAAACAAAAATCAAAATATTTCGGAGTTCAAGAAACTAGTTGCTTTTATTAAAAGGAAAACGATGATTATGAGGCAAAAAGTCCAAAATTTTTAAAAAGAAGAAATCATAAGTTTTTACTTAACGCGCCTTGATCAAAGTTCTTAGCAATGAAAGTAATAGCCATTATGGGAGTGGCTGGGCATGCCGGACAGACGAAATATACAGAATGAAGCTAAGTGATGTAGAAATAAGAAATGACGTGCTATAGTAAAATAGTGGAGTCTAAAAATAAAGTTAAAAGAAACTTTGTAGTAACCAACGATGAAGGCTTAGTTCCTTATGTCAGATTTCTCAGGAATATATTAAGCTGAGACCAAGGAATGCTCTAGATGAGCGTTTATTGTATCGTTATGAAAGAGGTAAATGTGTTAATCATGTAATTGGAAAGCACACTATTTCAAATGTACCTAAAGAAATTGCGAAGTTTTTGCTGAAGACATCAGTAGCTACCCTGGCCATTCTTTTAGAAGAACGTCAACTACGTTCCTTGCCAATGCTTCGATGTCGATATTTTGGACTTAAAAAGGCATGGAGGTTGGAAGTCTTCTTCTGTTGCTAAGGGATATATTGCTGAATCCTATAGTAATAAGGTGAAATTTTACACGAAATTCCTACCAATATTTCCTCTAATGAAGTAACAGTGAAAAATATGAATATTAACGTACCTAGTTAAAGGTGATAACGATACCCCAAGAACAAATTTAAAAACTGTTAATTCAAGTATTATTCCACCAATTTCTTTTGCTAATTGCTCAAATTGCACAATTACTTTAATGTTAATACCTAACCTAGTTTTTTAAAATATTTTTGTCATAAATTAGTTTCTTTTTATAAATAAATCCTAATATTTCCACAAGCATATTTTTCTTTTTTACTCTTACTTTTTGTCCAGGCGCTGAAAATATTACTTTCGTAGCTAGCAACGCTTAGCAACCAGGTAACACGAAGGTTCTTCGGTCAACGTCTATCACCATCGACCTCAAGCGTTCTTATCCTTATAATACCCTTGATACCTTAATAACTATATATTACTATTTTAGCTTTGTGGAAGCAGGTTATTTTTTTGCTTTTATATTTTCAAAATTTTAAGGGGCGATGAAGTAACCGGGGATGCCTGCCAGAACAGTACTTTTATAATTGACGGATAGTAAAATAATATTTAAAAAGTTTCTAGCTTTGTAGCAAATGGGTTAGTCGGATGGTTTACTAACTCTCCTACTATTAAGCAAAGGATATAATAAAATATTATTAAAAAAAAAACCACCATCCACTCCAGTTAAATATTAGGCAAAGCTAACTACGTCTTTACAATAAGTGAAACAAAACTTTTTTTTCCTTTTTTATTATTATTACTATTGTCACTAAGATGTGCATGTATTTCAAACGGAAATATATGCTTTACTGCACTGTGCAAAAGAAAATAACAGGAGGGCTTATAAAACAAGCGGATCTGTATAATAACAGACAGCCAAGCGTCACTGGGGCATAGTAAACCCCAAGGTAACGTCCAAGCTGACATGGTAATGCCAAAAAGAACTGGAAGTCTTGGGAAAACGTAACAGAGTAACTCTTGTGGGTACCAGGACTTTCGGAAATAGAAGCCAACGAAAAAGCGGATGAGCTAGCGAGACAGGGATCATCCACACCATACTTTGGACCAGAACCTGCCCTTGGAGTGACCAAAACCACAGCACGAGGGCAAACCAGGGAATGGATCCGAAACAAACACGAGGAATACTGGGGAAACCTCAGTAGAATTAGATATGGAAAAAGTTTCATAAGGGGCCCATCCAAAAAAAACGTAAGGCAGAACTACTCAGACAAAGTAGGAAAAGACTTCGCATAACGGTAGAGTTGCTAACAGGGCACGATAGCCTAAGAGGACACCTACACAAGATAGGCTCATACATTGGGGACCCAAGTTGCAGAATGTGCGACGAGGGGAAAAACAGCCTACCATATCCTGTGCGAATGTGAAGCATTGAATCACAAAAGACAAGCATTATTTGGGCAACTGAAAATGAGCCCACAGGAATATATCAACCAACCAGCCTCGGGTTACAGACTTGTGGAAGGAGCGAGACTAATGAAAGGATTGGTATAAATGATAATAGGAGATTAGGCACAAAAAGCCCAAGAGGCTGCGCTGCCTCCGGTAGTGAATCAAGACGGCTCCCAGGGAAGAAGAAGAAGAAGAAGAAGAGAAGATGTGCACAATAGGCCTTTTCATCATGTGACAAGCGCAAGCGCAGTCGCCATGTTGAAATAGCGGCAATTCAAAAGTTTCGTACTGTTTTGATCGACAATGGCTGGGAATGCAGTATTATCTCCCCAATTAAATCATTTACTAGAAAAAATCGTTGGTGGTGCTTCACTGATTTATAATTTAGTTGAAGCCCAAATTGTAGCAATTAAAAAGGTAGCTCAAATGTCATGGGCGTCCTCATAAAAGGAAAAAGAAGTGAGCTGATTGAGAGGTTAGGCATCATTCTTCTTTACTATACAAAAAGTATCTATAATTTTATTCTAATTAGGCCTACCACATATATACAATTGTTATATTGTTATATAAAATAATATGTATTGTATTTAAATAATTTATAGCTGTATCACTCTTACATACTCCATAAGAACACCGTTCGCGTTCCTTTTCGTGCTGATATCATAATAATAATCGATTAAAAAACTTTTTGCTAATTAAGCACTTTTTCTATTTTCGTATACCTTTTCTTTAATAACTATACTTTCTTTAGTATTTTTTATTTTAATTATTTGTTTACAGGCCCTTTAACATGCTTGTTTACAAAAAACAGTTGAAAATGGCTGATACTGACGCATGCGCACAAAAAATTGTGATGAAAAGGCCATACCTTTAAATGGATCATAATAAGTAAACGCTATTTTACTAAGATGGAAATTAATACCACCCTAGTAACACAACCTAACCATAATTCTCTTATATCATTTTATTACTTGTACTTTATCACTTATTAACCAATGTTGCTTATTTTTTTAAGTCTTACGTAAATATTTATCGGGCTGCGAAGTTTAGATATATTTTATAGACATTAGAAATAGCTGTAAAACGATAATTATAGGTTGTTTTTATAATGCATTTCAGGTATTTAAAGTGGTTGGTTTTTAATTATGACATTTCGAAATTTAGTATTATTGTTACTCGCTCTAATAAATAATAAAAACTTTGTTATCTCATAACATTGGTAATTTAGAATAAATGAATTATTGTTTTAAATGTTATTTAAACATTGGGTATAAACATTATTTTCAAACAATAAATTACCCTAATTGATACAAAATGTTTACAATGAAGTTTTATCCATATGGAGCTAATTAAAATGGATTATTTTCTAATAAGTGCCCAGTGATACTTTTCCGCACGTCAAAACAGTTAGACGAACGACGCGAAGCGGAGTTCGGATGACTTTAAGTGCGGAAAAGTTACTTTCGCAAGATTAGGAACAATACTTTTCTACTTGCGAATACTTTTTCTACGAGCGTTTTATTAAAGAATATGAAATACGAATATTTTA
>JAHBCN010004990.1:0-17500 GCA_019359885.1 Listronotus oregonensis | reverse complement strand
CTTTTACCAAATTTTTATGCTTTCGACATTAGAAAATGTTTAAACTTTGGTTCGCATGAACAAGAAAATTCTTAGATTTTTTATTGTTTAGCATGGTGTCTATGAAATACATGGTGCATGGAAAAATATTAAAATGATAATAAAGAAAATTGATATGGGATATTTACTAAGCGCCAAATGTATCTTAAATTTAATAAAGCACAATAAAAGAATATGTAGAACCCTTTTTTAAAATATTATTTCATCCAGAAGTTATTAATACATTACATACAAAAATCGACCATAAATACGGCAAATAGGTAGAACGAAAATGCGTGCGCAAAGAGTTTCCGTGCGCAAAGTTAAACTTTGCGCACTCGTTTGAGTAGAAAAAAGAATTATTCTATTTAACTAAATGGCAAATTTATAGATTATGTAACTTAGTTAAAGCTATTAGAATTTAACCTGGTTTGTTCTTTAATTTAAAAAAACATGTAAGTTATGTTTGTAAGCACAAGTTGTGCTAGTAACTGTTTACCTGGGACACAACAACAAAAGTTAGGTTGGCGGGCAACATCCTGGACGAGAGAACAGACCAGATGATTACCCAAAGTATCATTCAACAAAAACTTCGAGGTAAAAATTCCAGATTAAACTTGAGTGACAGCATTCTGATCTCCCCAGCACGGTTAGAGACATCATCTGGTATACGGATGGTTCCAAAAACCGAGCAGGGAATTGAGCGGGCATTACATGAAATGAGGAATTACAATTCTCCATTCCACTAGGAACACACAGTTCTGTATTTCAAACAGAAATATACTGCACTGTGCAAAAAAAAAAAGAAGAGCTTATAAAAACAAGCGGATCTGCATAATAACAGACAGCCAGTCGACACTAGGGGCACTGGTAAACCCAAGGTAACGTCCAGGCTTGCAGTGCAACCCAAGAGGCACCTACACAAGATATGCTTATACTCGTTGCAGAATGTGGACCCTACTTACTAAAGTGCTTTTCAACAATAAATCCAATTGAGATTAAATAACAAAGGCATTTTTATAGCAAAATTAATAATTATTTTGGGGCCTGCAAACGTCAATTTTAAAGTTAAAACTTAAATATGTCAAAAACGTTTAGATCTAGGTATAGGATACATAAAATTTGCCTAAAATTTTATGCAGAACCTAAAATATGGATTAATATGTAGGGGATTTCATTTAAAATAAGCAAGTTGACACCCACTTCCGGTATAACCGGAAGTGTCTTTAACTTAAAAATATATTAGCTGTGTTACTTTCATCGACATTAGTATACCTTTAAATCGATCGCCACAGTTCGTGGAACAACCTGTATCTTTTTGGACAACTTCCGCATTTTTGTTCATGTGTTTTAATTACCTTCTCCTTGGTTTCATTATTTTATAACAATTTTATGGAAGTTATCATCAACTAGCTTTTTGTACAATCTTTATTCTTTGTTAATTTAGGTATTGGAGAGAGAGAGAGGGATTTTTTTTTAAATATTTTTTTGCAGATAACATAATATCCTTTTAAATATTAATTAATATGTTAATTGTAACAAAAATATTATTTAAAAATTTAATCTAAACAGCTAAAAATATTAAAATATGTTACCTAAACATTTTTTTTTCTAGTATAACGTAAAAAACTAGATAGACTCCAGAGGTTTTTGTGTATAAAAATCTTATTACAGTGGATGGGGAGAAAAAAGATGTTTGGCCTCCGAATTTTTTTGTACAATTTCAATTTTTATAAAAATTTGGAATTAAGTTGCTTTTACCCTCAAGATAAAAGTTTATATATGCTTAGGGTGTGCTTTTTATTTTTAGAATCTACTTCAGATTCTATTTCATGGTGATGTGTGCTGTTTGTTTTTTGAGGGTGAAAACTACCCAGAATTGTCAAAATTTATAGAATAACATTTTAAACCTTAAGATGGGTAAAAGTTGGTTTGGATTAGTTGATTTATAATTGTTTTATACTTTAAAATACAATTTTAAATATTTCAACCCTTTAAAATCAACGCTTGTTAGAGCTTAATAAATTAAAAAAATAATATTTACCCTAAAAAAAAGATTAATTTACCATAGTGATTTACTTTTAGAATGCTATTGCTTAAAATATGTAGTTATTTTATTTCGCAATTTTTCGACCCTTTTAAATCAACCCTTATTGTAGCTTAATTAAAAAAATATATTTATTTCCAAAGTATTAATAACTTGACCGATTTAATAATTAAAAATATTACTGCCTGAAATATTACCAATTTCATTCTTTTGCAAATTTTCAATCCTTAAAAACCACCCCTTACAAAATTGCAATTCTTATAAACCAATATAATAGATATTAATAGGAAAAGAAAGTAGAATTGCATACAAAAATTATACCGGTAAAAGTATAAAGTATACCGGTTTTATAGAATATTATGCTCCGAAGCGGACTGTTCGAATTTTTGGAAAAAAAAGTTGATTAGTTTTTTAAACATAACTCCTTTAGTTTTAATGATAGAGAGTTTTTTAATAATAATTTTTGTATGGTTTTTAATAAGCTACAAGGTTATGTAAATTAAATCCTTTTTAATACCTTAGTTTTAAAATGGGATGAGTTAAAGGACTAGAATAAGGTGGTGCTCGCTCGAAATAGAAGTTTGCTAGCCATATCTGGCCAAATATTTATTGTACAGAAAAATCTATGAAATGAAAAGTATTTGTTATCAAAAATGCTATAATTTGGTTCCTTAGCATTTTTTCGTATCTCCAGTATTGTTGGAGTTATTTTGAAGAAATGGCCATTTTTACGAAATTGTGGAAAATCGTTTTTACTTTAAGTTTCATTTTTTTTAAATTAAGCATTTTAATTTCATTAAACTTATAGGATGTATTTATAATACATATATAAAAGAATCGCAAAGAGTACAGATCTACTTTAATTAGGAGGGAAATTGTCTTTAATCATCTTTTCGTAAAAAAAAGTAGGGTCCGACCTTATTTTTATCATAACTCGCTCAATTTTCATGATTAAAACTCTTTATTATTTTTAAAAGAAAAGTCTAATTTATACTTTAAAAAGACCCTATATGTTTTCCTTGAAAATGCAAACTTTTCCCGCTATTTGACTTTGAATCTTTCAAATTTAGCATTTGACGAAAAAGCTAACCATTAACAAGCCGTTTGTATTGGTTGTAGGAAAATTGGGAAATTTTTTTTGTTTTTTTATAAGCTGCAATTTTGTGACAGTTTTTTTGATAAAATGCATATATTTAGAGTTATTCCGTGAAAATCTTATTAAAACGTCGATTTTTTCGTCGAAAAACTTTTACTTTCAATCGCGAATAACTCCAAAAATATTATTGTTACGCCTTTGGAACATTTTTTACTTAAAATGACCTTTTTATCGATTTCTGTAGTTAAAATTTAATAAAAATTTCGAACCCCAAGATGGGGTGGCCACCACCCCCAGGATAAAACCACACCTTAGCATGATATGAACTTTGATTCTTGGGCTATTCCCTACCTTTTGTGAAAATTTCAGGAAAATCCATGCAGTACAAAAAAATTCCTAGCCAAAATGCCTCATTGCCTGTACTATATGCAGCGCATACCGCACCATTTTAACAGAAGCTGTGGGAGTAACAGCAGGCATACCACCTATAAAATACCTAATAAGTGAAAGACACGAGAAATACATAGGAGTGGAATCACATGTAGCCAAACAAAACTTAATAAAAAGGTGGCAGAACAGCTGGGAAAACTCAACAAAGGGTCGCTGGACTAACAGACTCATATCAAAAATACAGACATGGATCAACCGCCCATGAAGAAGTTGACTTCTATCTAACTCAAGCATTATCAAGACATGGGTGCTTTAGGAAGTACTTATAGGACAGAAGAAGGGCTGAAACAGAGGAATGTACCTACTGCGACGCGAGCCGAACATGCCCTATTCGTCTGCCCTAGGTGGGAAGAGGTCAGAATGTTATATTTTCAGGAAACAGGGTTGGAATTTAATATAGCGAATATGATGGCAAATCTATGCACGTCAAAACTAGCTGGGTAAACGCCATGGAACGATTAGAGATCATTGAAACAAAGAAATAGAAAGCCGTTAGAAGAATAGAAAGTCAAACAACACCTCCACTCTGGTAACTGATGGTCACACAACGTCGACCGAGGTATGCGTAAAGGCATTTTTTCCTCTCCTCAGCAAAAAAAAAAGATCTCAAAGTATTTAAAGTTTTTAAGCTCCACCTGGTGTTGTGAACACTTTAGGAATTTTAAAATTAAATTTTTAATTATAAGTGACCTTGTTTCAATTTAACTATTTTTTTTATCTTACAGAATTTAAGATTCTTGTTTCTTGCGAATCTTCAGTACTCCAAACAGTTACGGGTCGCAGTGTAAATTCATGTATTTAGCCTTTACCAGGTCATACTGTGTAATTAAAATAGTAAATTATGTTATCGTGTTAAATTCGCTTTCCATAAATTTACTGGAATTAACGTAGACGAAACGATAAAACAGTGTAATAGTGACACAGTGAAATAGATTATTGCGACATGAAACGAAACGGCTGTTGATATGAAAATCAATGAATTTCCGCATACCCTTGTCAAAATTACATAGCTGTATTTGACTGCTTTGTGCATGTTATTCTGACAAAATCATGAATTATTTAAGTGAATTGAACCAAACCTAATAATATCACACAGACACTACTAAAGGCCCACCCTCCTTTAGTCTTGTTGATTGACTTTTGTTATTCTTGACAGCAGTAAAAATATACAGGTTTTTTCATAATCTATATATACATATATAATTTGCTAATGGGATATATTTATATGTAGATAGGATATATATATTTATTTGTCTGTTATGGCTAGAGCTAAAATCATGAAATTTGACACAATGGTAGTCTTTAGCAGTGGCTAGAACCTAACGAAGCCCGTTTTTTGAATTTCGCCCCCGGGACAAAAATAGGAGCAAAAAAGTGTTTTTTTACAGTTAGCCGTACGGAAGGCGTCTTACGGAGACAGAGGCTACTTAATATTGTCTCTCGCCTGGCGGAGACAGGCTTTTCATCTAGTATAAACATAAAACATTAGTTAAAAGGTAATCTAAACTACCGGGCAAACTTAGTTAATTTTGCCGGGTTGCCGATAACCAGCAACTCTAGCGCATGTTCCAAAAGATCCTACTGGGCCCAACCACAACGACGATGTGTGAACACAGCGGTTGGGATGTATGTATTTAGCTAAATCAAATAATTATTAACACGAACAAATACGGCAAACAGTATTTTATGAAATTTCGCGCCATATTTTTATTCTAGAAATATTTTTAACTTTAATTTAACTTTACTTTCACGCAATTTTATACTGTTTTTTACTAGAAAAAAAATTACGTGAAATTTACTAAAACCCCCACTCCCCCAAGTAAGATTTAGAAATATTTATCTTTACCTCCTCCCCCACATGAACACCTTACATCCTTAAATGACCCGCGAACAAAGCTAATGGTCAGGAACCATTAAGTGAAAGGCGCACGCGTTCTGAAGTCGGAAAGGAACGAAGGAGCAGCCATTAGCTTTGTCCGCGGATCACGTTAAGAATCGATTTCGAACTAGAATTGAACCGTTCAGGATCGTCTTAAGGCGCATGTGTAATTATATACCGGTTCCGGATTTTTATTTACCGCGAACGGCGCGGATTTCAATTGAATTTCTCCAACAGCTGACTGCTTAACTTGACTTTACCAAGTTTGTTCAGTAAGTTCTATAACTCTTCCATATCCCGTCACTAAAGGACAAGTGGTCGGACATGATCGATGGAAGAAAATATCTATCTTAAAATTATTAAATAAATAAATAAATGTAAAAAAAATAAATGAACGTATCAAGTAACAGGTTTGTATGGATCGGTTTATACTTCCAATTTAATTAAGTTGGTATTAAGCTAAACTTAGAAGTGCAAAATTCGTAAGCTTCACCTCAAACACAACAAACAGCAAACAGATAATGAGAATGTTGATATTGGCATGAACAGCAAAACCCGAACTTTTAATCCCATCAAAAATTCGGGGACTACAAGAACCGATTCTGAATCAGTAACGAACCAATTTGATGTTATCCGCGAACGCTGAATTGTTACTAAAAATTCAGAATTGTTTTACCGCGAACGACCGTTTTTATATTGCGCATGCGAATAGTCCCTGAACCGGTTCGAAATTGGACCCGTGAACAAAGCTATTATTTGTTTTGTTTTCGTTTACTGGTTCTGGTGTTTTTTTTGTGTATAAAGTGGTTTTCTCAAGTTTTCAGTATTTTTATGCTTTTTTTATAAGTTATTTTTGTTTTAAACTATTGGTTAGTACTTATTCAATGACCACACGGTCCTATATTAAAAATGTAACAGACCAAATAGGAAGGATATTGAAGGAGCACAAAATAAGAACTGTTTTTAAATCTACAACCACAATACAGCAAAGAAATTCCTTCTCGACAACAGGAGTCTAGGCTTAGAAAACACAAAAGGAGTTGTCGATATGGACAAAAGGATAAATTCGTTGTGGCTGAACACGCATTTTCACAGGACAATCATGGGATCCTTTTTAATGACACGCAAGTCCTAGGTAGAATAGCCAATTATTATCCAAGAATATACGGGGAGGCAATAAAGATACAAAAACATAAGAACAACTTTAATAAAAAAAAGAAGAGGGCCTTAGTCTTAGTAAAACTTGGATACCAGCACTAAAGAATATAAACACGCTAAAAATTAAGGCAGAAAATCCTTTCCATTCTGAACGAAAAGAAAGCCCGCTCACCAAAACTGCAATAAAGCAAGCCCCGACAGCCCCGTACAGAGTATTCGACCTCGGATCCACCTTTGATAATATTTTCCGCAGTAGTAGACGAAACGTCAGGTAGAAATACCAACAGACCACGGCAAATAAGCTCGGAAAACCCAATTATGTAGTTAAAATCGGCCGTGAAAGCTTACGCATTTCCGAATATTGTTTATATATTAAAATAAAGCAAACGCAACACCAAACGGACACCTATTCGCACATTTAACAAAAATATACTATTATTACAGGATCTTCCAATCCTTTAAATTAAATATGCATCTGATCTGAATGTTCAGAGGGTGGTAATATACCACTGCACCTAGACCTCAGTGGGCCTTGTGCTTCCCCTTGTGGGGGGAGATTACTGCGTCGTCCAACCTATTGATTTGAAATAGTTGACGACGTCTTTATGTGGAATCTCCCAATTTCGGTCAGTAATGGCCAGTTCGTACCCAGCATGGAGTTCCGTTAAATGTGAGGGCGGGACAATCGCAAAGAATGTATTTCATTTTCTTGTTCACCGCCTCTATATAGTAGTATCATCCCATTTTTCCTTAAACAGTCGATGGGAGTATTCTTTAATGATGTCTTTAATCGCTGTGTTGTCAATCCGGTGGTGGGGACGGGACCAACTAGATTCCGTCCCGCAGCCGCCCTGGCCACGAGTCAGCGGTATGATTACCTCTAGATATGTCATGTCCCTTAATCAGGGTTGTTGACCACATTATTTAGAGAGATGTGAGTCAGGGCTTGATGAGATTAGTACAAGTCCCGAAGTAATGTGGTCTATTCAGGGCTAGTAATGCTTGCCTACTGTCTGTATAAATACAGAAATTTTATGGTTGGCGATGTGCGGCTTTTAATTTCATAAGCCAAAATGCAATATGGCTGTCAGTTCGGATTGAAGCACGCTGGGTTCGGCGCCCATTGTACATCCGATTTTTCAGGTTTATGGTTGGTGGATATGCCACAGCCTGTGCCCACCTGGGTCTTAGAGCCGTCAGTGTACAAGTGTACAGGCTAATGGTTCCTTTAGACTTTTGTTAATAGTGTAGGGTTTATTGAAAACAAACCTTGCTGCAACTGAGTCCGCTGTTGCCTGTAGAATTGGAAGTTCTCCCGCCCGTAACATCCCTCCACAGGCGTCGTCCAGTTGAGCCAGTGCCTACATTAGTGTCTAGACCGACCATGCGGAGGCGTGTCAGAGTCATATTAAATATGCATATAATTAAAAAATGCAAAATCGTAAAAAATGACAATATAATTGATAAGTGGTGACTTGTTAGGTAAATCTTGTATAAAGACATATTTTCGTTTAAATAAACTTTAAACCTTTCCAGAACATTTTATTTCTTAATCGACTTAACATTTTCATTTTAAATTCTTAATTATTTTTATCGATTTTAAAACACGCCGCTTTAGATTTGGTTTAAGAACGTTAACTGTAAACATTTCCCGATATTCTCCACCGCACCGATTTTATGTTTATCATTCGGTCACAACAGCCCTAGATATTTCTTATGGATGTTACCTATCTTGTTTATGGATGATTTAGGATCCCTAGGGTGTATAGACTGTAGAGATTTTTCCTTTTCCTACAAATCTCCAAATTTTTAAGCCCCGTGTTAATGAATTACCTTTTACTCTACTTAGGAGAACTACAGTACATTAGCTTTGTGTCCGTAGCTTCCTTGGGTCCATGCCTGATAGCATCTGAAAATGATACGTAAGGATTGCCAATTTCTTTAATTGACACACCTGCCTTACGTTGGCCCACAGTTTGGCCTTCCTCAAAGTCACTAGGCATATGACCAAGTCTTTGCACTCGAGGTATATTGTCTGTTAAAATAACACTTAAAAACAAACACATCCAACTTAAACTAAAAAAGTAAACAAAAATTCATAAAATTTCAATTCGACCGGTCCAAAAATAGGCTAAAAATTTATTAAATTTTTGTGACTAAGAGTTTTAACATATTAAGTAAAGGTATTTTATATAATTATTTGGACTTTAAAACAGGCTTATATTTAAATGTTTTTGTGTTTGTTTTTTAATTTTTTTAGTACAATGTTCTTTATGTCCCTAAGAATAAAATTTAAATATAATAAACATAAGAAAGTCTCTTGCATAATTCTTAGTGACTATTAAAATTATTTAATCTTACGACCCAAGAGAGACCATAACTTTAAAATAGGATTCTAAAGTTTGCTCCACTTCCAAGATTAGCAACAATATTTTGCTTACTATAAATTTTGAAGATTTATTACGATCGTAAAATTAATATTATTAATATAATACATAATACGTTTTTATAAGCATTATAACTAAGCTTAAATGATTTGTATGCTTAACTATTTGAAAAAAATTCTCTTTAATTTTATTGTTTAAGAAAATCTGTTAAAAAATATACTTAAAATATTAATTTAAAACTATTGTACAAAAGCTGCAAGTGTTTAACCTTTAGTGTTAATGTAACATTTGTTTTAAACTAAATGGAATATATAAATATCTATGCCTAATACCTACACCATAGTTGTTTCTGTAGCAATTAAAAAATAAAAATGTAAAAAATTAGTTATTTCAAAGGCATACTGGGTATTTTTTAGTTGTTCTGTATTGTGTCTAATGCCGTTGTATACTTCAAAAAAAACTTGTATTGTAATAAAATAAATTTTCAACTTTTTGTTACATCTAATAAATTTACTAGGTCTGTCAAAAATAAAACCCGAGCTATAAGATGCAAAGGGAGGATTTTACTTACCCGTGTAAACTAAGATTAAAAAAAGTTTTGTACTACTTTTACTTGAGCACTCGAATTTACGTAAATTAAACAAGTATGTATTTAATTTTTTTTAATTTAAAAAAAAAACAAAATTTACAAATACAAACATGGAATTTAAAATTTCTTTTTGTACTCACATCAATCCGTATTCATTATTGTTTTATTGGATTTAAAAAAACGATACATTTGTATATCATATCTTATACGAAAAATATCTCTCTCCGGTGTTGCAATTGGTGACTTCTTTACTTAATTTTGTTTAAAAAAACATTTTTTTCTACTTGCGTGCGCAAAGTACTTACTTTGCGCACCCAAATGAGTGCGCAAAGTTTAATTTTGACACGGAAACTCCTTGCGCACCCATTTTCGTTCTGCATATTTGCCGTATTTATGGTCGATTTTTTATTATATTAATAACTTCTGGATGAAATAATATTAAAAAAAGGGTTCTACATATTCTTTTATTGTGCTTTATTGAATTTTAGATACATTTGGCGCTTAGTAAATATCCCATATCAATTTTCTTTATTATCATTTTAATATTTTTCCATGCACCATGTATTTCATAGACATCATGCTAAACAATAAAAAATCAAAGAATTTTTCCTGTTGCTGCAGCAACCAAGTACAAACATTTTCTAATGTCACGGAAGCATCAGAAAATTCGGAAAAAAGTTTAAAATAAGTTTCTAAGAATGGAGGAAGAATTTCCAGACGATGTTTTAAAAGCCACAAGTTTGGCCAACTTAGATTATTCATTTGAAACATGGTGTGAAGAAAAGGCGTTAGAACTTTGAAAGAGGAGGTACTTTAGCCTATTTTCTCAAATTAAGCAAGGAATTTAGTCCAAATACTTTATGGTCGAAATACTCCATGCTAAAAGGTGTTTTAAAGATCAAGAAAATGTAGATATCGGCAAGTTTTATAAGTTAGCAGCATTTATTAAGAAACAAATGAGGCTTTCAAAAAGTCAGATTTTTTCAAAAGAAGAAATATCCACATTTATTAATAAAGCACCTGATGATATATATCTTTGATAAAATTGCGACCATTTTCGGACTTGCTTGATATCCGACATCGAGGACAAAGGCGACCTAATTGTTGTGAAGATTCCAGACGCAAAAAACTATACCTCACGTACTTTCGTCCTGTCTGAAGAGATTAACGACGGAAAGTATTTGTTCTTATATCGGAAGTATTATACAGCATTACGGCCACCAACAACACATCAACGGTTTTTCGTATGTTTCAAAAGGGGAATTTGCACACAATAATGCGTTGGGATCAATACATTTGAGAAGATGCCTTCTGAGATTGCAGCATTTTTAAAGCTTTACGAATCCAGAGCTATATACGGGCCACAGCTTCCTTCGATCTTCTGCAACGTTACTTGCAAATTCGGAAAAGGACTCATAGATATAAAGCGGTTAGGCGGTTGGAAATCGACAACGGTAGCCGAGGAATACATTAAAGAATCAACAGGCTACAAAAGGGATTAAAAAAATTAAACTGCAACAAGCCAAAACTCTCAAGAAGCCAGATGAAATGTCCTGTTCCACAGACGTTGTTCAATCAGCTAAAACACAAGATTTCGTCTTAAAATCGAGCAGCGAACCATCATCGACGTTCCTAAGAAATCATTTGAAATCAGCCATAAACCTTCAACATGCAACTAATTGTACTTTGAACATTAATATTGTTAATATTAATTAATATTTTTTTGTATAATCAGTTAAAATAAAATTTAATTATTTACTTGATTTTAATTTTACTGGGATATCTGTATTTCTAATAATCATATTCTTTAATAAAACGCTCGTAGAAAAAGTATTCGCAAGTAGAAAAAGTATTGTTCCTAATACTTGCGCAAAGTGACTTTTGCGCACTTATTGAGAAAATAACTATTACCTACCTAAATAAGTTTAAATATTCTATACACATGAATAAAATTTAAGTAACTTATTAAAATTATTAATATCTTACCCAGGATCCATCCTGACAAAATCTTGTACACTAAGTTTAGGGCCAGGGCCAGCCTTGGATGTCTGTCGAGATAAAGTAACTTTTCGCTTCACATTAAAAGGACGGCGCTGACCCGACGAGGCTTCAGTTAGCTGCAACAGCCGGTCGCGGATGTGCTGCAGGTCATCTCGAGACATGATGACACTTCCGCTTCCGGCCGCGCTTTCTTTTACTTTCTAGACGCGTCAGGTATCCACCGCACTTTAGCGGCTGAATCGCTATCATCAGAGTCAAGCGCTGTGCTTGTTTCGGCCATCTGGAAAAAAAAATTACATTAAACCAACAAATAAGTATTTTTTAATATGTAATGAAGGATATTCCATTTTGGTTAAGCTCTATTACTTCAGTCGTTAGAGGCAAAAATAGCCCCCTACCTTTAACCAAGTCCAAAGTTAATGAAATTTGTTACAGATGTGGTGTTTGGTACTCGGAAACCGAAAATACCAAAATCCTTGCCCAGGGGTGTCGGAAAGGGGGTGAAAACCAGCCTTAAACATGGAAAAATGTGTAATTTCCTTTAAAGGCAGAAATAACGGGAAAAACCTAACTCCCTTGCAGTGGACTTTACAAGTGCGATAAAGGAACAACATGGTGTATCTCTGAGTTGTGACCAGGCTCGTAGCTAGGGAGGAGGCAGGGGGCGCCAATACGTACGGCGCTGCTTGTTTTTTATAGATTTTTGAGATCTCAAGTTGGAATTCTGTACTTTTTTGTGGTAACTGATCTCGATTTTCGAGTTCATACAACCTAGGAAGTTGAAGTTGTTCTTAACAATTTTATGTTGCAAAATGGTCCGTTTGGGGCTCAAAGTTAGACCGATATTGATAAGCAAAACGTAACTTGTAATTGGATACCTTACAAACCCCACGAATTGTACAAAATCGGCATTTATATGTTGCGCAAGATGTCGTAATCATTATTGTTTTGAATGTTTGTATGATAATTATCACTCTGTTTTTTTGAAAATAATGATAATGTTAATAAATTTGTAATACAAATTGGTCCTAGAATTTTTCATTTCTTTTTCTCGGATTCTAAATAAAAAAACACCACCAAATATTCTTTTTAAAAAACTTATATGTATAAACTAATGTTACAGTTATTTAATTACAAAAATTAATATAAATAGATTTAAAAAGTATTGTAAAGATTAATAATATTTAAAATAATTATTTACTTAATGAAAGGCATGGAGAAAATCGAACTATATAATGGTATACAAAAAAATAGAAAATCTTTTGTGAAATTCTCAATAGACGCCTTAATTCTTTTAATATTGTAATATAGGTACTAGAGCACTCTATGACAAAAAAATTAAGCCAGATCTTGCTGAATTCCAAAGGCCGTAAGTGTTCTATCTTGTAAGTATACAATGCAAATAAACAACTTCATTTACTAAACATCAGATTGTCCTCAAGGCCGCGAAACCCTTTGTGGCTCTGTAAAAGTTTTTTACCTCTGTATACTTTTTGTCATGCCGTGACAACTTTAATCAGCGTGACAGTATAAATAGTAAAAATTAGATTTCCCAAAACTCACCAGAGGGCTCAAGAAAGCTTCGCAAATGTGCTTTTTTTAAAGATTTACCCGATATTCGAAGTTGAAATAGTCGTTCCAGGAGCATCCCTTGGAAATTCAAGTTCCTGCATTTTGAAGGTGGGTCCTTGCTCTTTCAGAAAAGTATAGGGGGAAACTTTCGAGACCACTCTGGCCGATATCCCGTGTCATGTTTAGTAATGATACGATTTCTTACAAATTCTTGTTCTACCTCAAATTATTTAAATTTCTTGAGTATATTGAAGAATGTAGACATATTTTCTTAAAGATCTAACCCTTCCCTTTAAAATAATAATGTTAGCATGGTGCGTATAATGCGTAAAATGCTCGAAATCTGATTTGTTATTTAACCCGATGAGAGGGTCAAAAAAATTCATAAGTTGCAAAGCTCATAACACAAAAAAAAAAGTAAATCCTGTCTAGCCAAATAGTAGAAATAATAAACACATGACTCTAAAAATATATCGGACTATTAAGTTGCTATAATTTTCCAGCTACAAGTATGTAAGATTGATATAAGGGTAATTGACCATGTCTTACTGTTGCAATAAGATTATTTATTTATGTGAACGAACTTGCTACTATAACTGTGCAAGAGATGAAGGTTTAGACTTGTTCTTTCGTTTGGTACATTACTCCCCACGAGATTTTCCACGTTATAGCAAAAATTCAATTTTAGTACGAAAACTGACAGTGTTATTTTTAAGAAAAAAATATACCCCTTCATGAATAAAAATGAGTTTAAAAGTTTAGGGGGTAGTTTCACTCTCTTTCCGACACTTCTCAGCAAGAATTCGTTTATTTTTCGATTTTTCGCCTCAAAAATCTACTAGTATCCTAAATTTCATCAAATTTGGTGTCGATTAGAGGAAAAAACCTCTAACGACTGGAGTATATGGAAAACTTTAAAACCATAAGATGCATTAAAAATCATATTACCATCCTCGTGCTATTTTTTTGACAAAGCCAATAATGTTTTAAACAGGTTATAACTGATACAAAAAACTAGTGACATATTTCAAAAGCACTTTTTGCCTTTGAAACAAGTAAGATAAACACTTTTAAGCTTTTTTTTGCATTTGATTTAATCATTCGTTTTTTTTTTTTGAATACCATGTTTGTGTATGAATTATTAAATTGCTTTATAATTAATAATTAAGTAAACAAATACGAAATAAAACATTAAAACACTAAATTATATACCAATAAGGGAAGTGTTTTATTACTGTCGAGAGATTAGTAAGTTTAGTTTGTTTAGGTGACTTATAGTACAGTGGATGTGTAGAAAAAAGCTCTTTGACCTCCGGATTTTTTTGTACAGTTTCAATTTTTATGAAAATTTGGAATTAAGTTGCTTTACCCTCTAGATCAAAGTTTATATATGCTCAGGGTGTGCTTTTTATTTTTAGGGGGTAAAAACAACCCCCTATGCTAAAAAATTAAAAACCCATAGAATAAATCCATTTTTATGTTGTGAGTTATATTTAACATTATATTTTAATGTTTAAACCCTTAAAAATCACCCTTAATAACGAAATACCAAAAAAAAAGGTTTTTTATTTTAAAATAATTTAATAACGCTTTTATGGTAGAAAAAAATATTTAAACAGTGTACGGTATAATAAATATATAACTACCATAAATTAACCTTTAAATAACCACCCCTTATGAGATTTACAAAAAAAAAATTGTGACAAATTAAAACAATTTGATGATAAATAATTATAGTCCCGGAAATGAAGCTAAAAATTGCAAAACCTCGCAATTTTTTATTCCTTCATCGATTTGTATAAAATTTGAATTAGGCGCTTCTAACCCTCTACTTTAAATTCTATTACATGGTGATGTGTGCTGTTTATTTTTTAAGGGTAAAAACTACCCCTAATTCTCAAAACTTATGGAATAACATTTTAAACCTTAAGATGGGTAAAAGTTGGTTTGGATTAGTTGATTAATGATTGTTTTATGCTTTAGAATACAATTATAAAATATTTCAACCCTTAAAAATCAACCCTTGTTAGAGCTTAAGGTCAAAAAAATATTTACCCTAAAACAATGATTAATTTGCCACACTGATTTAATTTTAGAATGCTGTTGCATAAAATATGTACTAATTTCATTTGGCAACTTTTTGACCCTTATAAATTAACCCCTTATTATAGCTTAATTAAAAAAAAAAGGTTTATCACCAAAAAATTAATAGCTTGACATATTTAATAATTAAAAATATTGCTGCCTGAAATATTACCAATTTCATTCTTTTGCAAATTTTCAATCCTTAAAAACCACCCCTTACAACAATGCATTCCTTATAAACCAATATATTAGATATTAATAGGAAAGAAAGTAGAATTGCATACAAAAATTATACCGGTAAAAGTATAAAGTATTCCGGTTTTATAGAATATTATCCTCAGAAGTGGGCTATTCGACTTTTCGAAAAAAGTTGATTGGTTTTTTAAACATAGCTCCTTTAGTTTTAATGATGAAAGTTTGTTCAAAATAATTTTGTTAGGCTTTTTAAGAGCTACAGGGCTATGCAAATTAAATCCTTTAATCGCTTAGTTTTAAAATGGGATGAGTTTAATGGACTAGAATAAGGTGCTGCTCGCTCGTAAAAGAGGCTTTAAACGGCCATATCTGGCCAAATATTTATTGTACAAAAAATATATAAAATAAAAGTCTTTGTTATAAAAAAAGTATAGTTCGGTATCCCAGTATTTTTTTCGTATCTTCAGTATTGTTGGAGTTATTTTGAAGAAAATGGCAATTTTTTAAATTAAGCATTTTAATTTGGATAAACTTCTAGAATGTATTAATTTAAATATATATTAAAATAATTTTTTTTTTGTAGAAGTGTACAGATCTATTTTAATTAAGAGGGGAATTAGGGGTTGTTTTAATGATCTCCTTGAACCTTATTTTATCATAACTCGCTCAATTTTAATGCTAAAACTCCTTTTTTTTTTTTTAGAAGAAAGGTCTTATTATATACTTTAAAAAGACCCTATATGTTTTCCTTGAAAAATGCAAACTTTTCCGCTATTTGACTTTAAATGTTCCAAATTTAACATTTGACAAACAAAAGCTAACCATTAACAAGCCGTAGCTCGGTCTGTATTGGTTGTAGAGAAATTATAAAAACTTTTTTTAGTTTTTTTATAAGCTACAATTTTGCTCTTTACAGTTTTTTTGATACAATGCATATTTTTGGAGTTATTTGTGAAAACCTCATTAAAAACGTCGATTTTTTCGTCGAAAAACTCTTACTTTCAATCGCGAATAACTCAAAAAATATTATTTTTAGGAAAAAAATGTATGGAACATTTTTTACTTATGATCCTTGGGCTATTTCCCAACCTCTGTAAAAATTTCATGTAAATCCATGCAGGACAAAAAAAATTCGAGCCAAAATGCCTCATCTCCTGTGCTATTAGCTGGCCTGAAAGGTCCTGAGTAGTCCAAAGCTACCCAAAATTAATATTTAAATATTTGGTAACATTGTAAGTATTCTGAAGTAAAGCTTTCTAATGTTAGGTGGAGTAACTAATTTCTAAAAATAAAATGTAAATCAAGTTACGGTCCTATTTTCAGAACACGAAGGTTACATTAGGAATTTAGGTATATCACATTAACTTCATAACCGAGAAGGCCATTGTCTAATGATGCAGTCTCAGCAATTAAATAAAACTATTCTTGTCAAATTAAGTTAATCTGCTGATTCGGACTTTTGTCGTCGCATTGGTGCTTATTATCAAAGGTTAAAATACCTTTCACTTAAAATTCTTAATTTATCAGCCCATATTATTGTTTAAAAAAGGTAATAACTCTATACAGTTGCAAAGTTCCATTTATTTTTCGACATTATCTGGGTAAAACAGATAAGTTGTTTGTATTTTAAGCATCTGCCCATTTTCTTGTAAAGTTCTAGAAGTGCTTGTGCGAAAAACACCAATATCTGTGTCAATACTTTGATAGAATTTAAAAACTGACGGTCCCACGGAGTCGGTCGGATCTTGACCTACACATCCAGTTATTTTTATATTTTTCTAAACCTATTTTTCTTGGGGATACGGTTTTATTACTTAATTTTAATTTTTTCTCTTAAAAAAGGTCCGTGGTTCTGCTACTACTGGAATACCAGAATCCTGATAAACCCTTTCTTTAGCCTAAACATACTGTTATTTAAGTTTGTTTTAAAGCTTTAATTAGATATAAATTGTTGTTTTCCTTATAAATATAAAAAGCAGAAAAGAAGAAAAAGAAATTCGTGTATTTGTATATATGAAAATTT
>JAHBCN010004989.1:0-58343 GCA_019359885.1 Listronotus oregonensis | reverse complement strand
TTTAAATGGTAAATTGAATTTTGGCACTCTCTGTATTATCTCTCCCCGCGAGAAAATTTAGCCCATATATTTACAGTACAAGAATCAAAAATAAGGAACATAAAAATAGCCTTAATCTTCACGATCATACGTTACTGTCAAATACGGGGGCACCTGTAAAACTGATGGGTTGAGCGTTGGCCACGAGGTTGGATCGCATTTTGGAAGATGGTGGGCCGTTTTGTTGTTGGCCAGCTTCGGCAGCGGCCGCTGCTTGTCGCATCTCTTCCGCGGTCGCCCTAAGACAAAAATTGTTACATTAGATATGTACAGAATCGTACTTTTTGGTAATTTTAGAGCCGTTTAGAAACATTTTACAAATACTAAAATTACTCGAAAAATTATTGCCATAATAACATAACCTGGAAAGGTGAAAACTTACTAAATAAAAGAAGTTTTCTGTTCTTTAAACTATGTCAAATATATTAAAACGTAAGTTGTTACTATTAGGTGTGGCAACTGTTAGAATTATTAAATATGTAATACAAAAAAATGATGGGTAAATTATCAGCCCAATTAAGGCAATAATTTTCGAATTAATTCTAAAATGTATAAATATGCGTAAAATGGTTTTTAGAATGTAATTCCTAAAATACAAAAGATAAAGCATTCAGAGTTAAGTAAACTTTTTAAAAAGCTCTAATTGTAAAATAAATATTTTGCATATGCAACAAAAAATACGACACTGCCAAGACGTACCTAATTTTAATAAATTTAAATAAATAAATATGTTACAAAAGTAAAACAATCAATTTTAAAGGTCAAAAAAACTATAAATTGTGGTCTAGCAGGCAGTAGATATTTGCTATGCAATTTTTCCGTCGAACCAACCAAACTCGCTTTTCCGAAAAAATGCTCTTAAAATTTTTAAAAATTTAATTTGAAAACCTGTATTTAACTAAAAGATAGAAAAATATTATTCAATACTTTTGTGTTAATTATGAAAATATGAACAAAATTAGGCACCCACGGTACGTTAGTACTTAGGCATCAGCCTTCGTGGACTGTCCCAAGATAAAAAAAAAATAAATGAACAAAATGGCGTTTAATTAATTAAAATCCGTCAATTAGAACTGGAGATATGGCTTATTTAGTGTAAAAATATTGCAAAATAGCGATTTTTCCAAGCTTTTTCGTTTATAATTTGGCATCATTTAACGTAAAAAGACCCACAGAAGCTTAAAAAGAATAATAGACCCCAAAATTTCAGCATTTAAGAGGCTGTAACTTTTTTTGTAATTTTGTTAGGAGACCCTAAGCTTTAAAACAAGCCGATGTGGGACTCTACGTTGAAGTTGTGAGCGGAAAACCTCGGTAAAATTGTTATTTTGTAATATTTTTAATTAAATTTGCAATATCTCTGGTTCTAATTGGCGTTTTTTTTTAATTTAACAAACGCCATTTTAATCCTTTTTTCATAAGGAATACAAATTTATCTATCGTCAGTAGTTTATTAGCTACAGTGTTTTAAACAATTATATTGTTTATTACAATTTTCTGATCCCACTTTTCCAAAAAAGCGAGTTTCAGATTGGGATTCAGCCGAAAAAAATACATAGGAAACAATTATTCGTTCTCGTGAACCTCAATTTTCGACGAAAACGCCTCGGCGGCCAAACTCCTAAATACTTACATATCATGGATGTGTTAAGTGGGTTAAGAGCAAGGAAGTTTAAAGGTGTATGGAAGCCCAATACTGTAGAACAAAATTGTCCAGGCGTGCAGGGCAGGGGAATAGGGGTTGGCCCCGGGAATTTTGGCAATGAATAGTGGTCAGGGCCGGATTTCCATAATTCTTTGTTTATCTATAAAATTGACATCATCAATGTTTTCAACTTACTGTTTTTTTATTTTTTGCAAAAATTGCTGGTTATTAAAGGATACTACTATAGAATATTTAAAATTATTGTGTAATATTAGATTTTTATCATCTGATATAATATGGAAAAATAGACGCCCACTTTACTCCTTTTATTTAAATGGTCGATATTTTTGGTTTTTATTTTTACAAAAAATCTTTGTAAATAAAAAAAACACGATTTTTTAAAAAAATTTAAAACATTGTATGATGTATTATGTACTTATCACCAATTTTGTGATAAAAAAAAGGGAAGATAGTGTAAATGAGTTTAATCTAATCCTAAGATTCTGGTTGTACATTAAAAAGTGAAAATTTTATAACTGCTTTTTAGGCATATACTTTTCACTAATAAAAACATTCATGAGACAGAATAACAGTGGTTAAAATGTTTAGTAATCTTTTTGGGACCTGAGTATCCATTGTAACAGTATCCGTTAAATATTATGTGTCAGTATGTCGAGCTTAAAAAGTTGATAATGAAATTAAGAAACCAAACATCTAATTTATTTTTAAACAAATGGTATTGTCTGAAAGTTTCCTTTCCGATTTTGATCAAATTTGGATACAGGTTTTTTGGGGCGCTGATTACAAATCTGAAAAAATATCTTTTGGTAAGTTTCTTTTTCCCAGATCTTCATCATCAAAGTTGAAAATTAAACTAACCTCATTTTCACTATATTCTCCCTTCTTTTTTTTACACTTTGATTTTTACACTAAAGGGCACACGATATTTTATCCACCTTTTAAAACCTTTATTTTTTTTTTTTCATCTTTTTTTTCCCTTAAATTGCGAACTTTTAAGTTCACAGGCAGCACCATATTTGCTTAAAAAATAAAAATGTAAAAAAGGTGTAAAAAAACATAAAAAAAATTTTTAAAAGGTGTTTGTGAAATTTGTGTGCCAATTTTGTAAAAATCAAGAATTTTGGCAAAAAGAAGGGGAATATTGTAAATAAGGTTAGTTTGATTTTCAATTTTGAAGTGAATATCTGAAAACGAAAATGCCGTTTTTATTTTTTAGATTTACAATCAGCGCCCCCCTCCTTGCCCTTTCATTCGATTAAGGGACCTGTTATATTAAAATTTGCCTGGTCTGTCCAGTAATCAATAATTTTGATCCTTTAAAAGAGTGTACTAAATTATTAAATGAAATAAAAGTACCTAAATGTAAACCGTATTTCTTTTTAATAATCCACAGAAATACACAAACATTGTGGAAATCATCTAAAAGATAGTTACCCTTGGCTTTGCAAGACAAAACCATACAACCTCCAGTCATTTTGTTACGATATTATAAGTAACAAACAATAAACACAAAATTATCGGCGGGGCCAACTCTGACAGGTATTTTCATACTGGGCTGGACATTTTTTGATCGAATGGGCCATAGCATTGGGCTTCCATACACCTTTAAACTTCCTTGGTTAAGAGATAGTTTATTAACACGAAACTTAAAGATTTGGACATGAAATGCAAAAATTATTATTACTATTAATTTATTTAAGAATATTCTATATTCTATTCAAATATATATAAAGGGCGTTGATTCTTTCGCTCGTTTTAAGAAAAAGATTAATATTCTGGATAGTTTTAGGTTGGGTGAGGGGGCGACAAATAGGGCCATTTAACTTTATTTATAAAAAAAATAAATCCTACGTTTATGCATGCAGAAGGAACGAAATTAATTTATTATACAGTGAGTTTTTTAAAGCGCTAGAATAAGATATGCCGAAAAAGGTTTCAAATGTTATCATGGAATTTTGATGACGCAGTAAGTACCGGGGGCACATATTTAACGTTATTTCTCTCTCCCAATTTGAGGGGAGCGGAGTAACTTTAGAATTATAAATGAAATGAAGACGCGTTGCCATGGAATACACGACAAAATTCTGAACTGACTTAAAGACATTGCGTATTTCCAGTTTAAATTTCCAATTTATTTTAAAGTGTAAATAAACTTTCTTTGATTACAGTTCCGTAACAATTTAAGCAATTATTTTTTTTTGCACAAAGACCTAGTTTTTCACGTAGACCCGTATTTTAAAATAAAAAACACATTGTTCCAAAGTTACCCCCATCCCCTAAAAGGGGGTGCTGAAACATGTCAATAATAACGTAAATATGTCTCCCCTGTACTTATTACGTCACCAAACTGGCATGAAAATATTTTAAACCCTTTTCGACATTTCGCATTGTAACACTTTAAAAAAACTCACCCTGTATAAAATACTATACATATAAATGACAAAAATAGGTTTAAAACTGGTTTAAAATGAATAAATACTGAAACATATTAACTACAGCATTCTAGGAGAAACATGGGCTTTGTTCCAACCCCGCAAAAAACCGTTTATTGTACAATCACGCGCAAGCCCAGTCAAATAAACCACGTGACCGTGCAATAACCGGTTTTTTGCCGGTTTGGAATAAACCTGTAGTCAAAATGCTGTATTATCAAGGAAGTTTTAAGGTGTATGGAAGCCCAATGCTATGGCCCATTCGATCAAAAAATGGCCAGCCCAGTATGAAAATAACTGTCAGAGTTGGCCCCGCCGATTTTGCGCAATAACGAAATTCCACGAAATAATTTAATGTGTTGCCTACTTACACACTGATAAATCAGTGTGTAGTTAGACAACACATAATACTTTTATGAGAGCCGTATTAGTTTCGATTGTTTTGCTTTGTGTAATTATATTTTGTGGTTGCAGAAGTTTTTTTGGATTGATAAAAACCTTCTTATTTTAGTGATTAGTGTTTAATAAATTATGACTATAATTTTGTGTTTACTGTTTGTTACTTATAATATCGTAACTATATGACTAGAGGTTGTATGGTTTTATCTTGCAAATCTAAGGGTAACATACCCGGCATTTTTTACTTTAGGTAAGTATTTCTTATATTTAAATTAGGTGCTTCTTATGAGACGTAACGTTAGGTAACCGAATAAATAATAATATATCAATTATGAATTATAGAAAATGAAAATAAATAGCAGTGAGAAAAGTAAGGCAATCTTAACTATCTTTTAGATGATTTCCACAATGTTTGTGTATTTCTGTGGATTATTAAAAAGAAATAATGTTTACATTTAGGTACTTTTATTTCATTTAATAATTTAGTACATTCTTTTAAAGGATCAAAATTATTAATTACTGTGCAGACCAGGCAAATTTTAATATATACAGGTCCCTCGAATTGAATAAAAGAAAGTACAATTTTATGTTAAAGTTCCTTTTTGCTTTTTCTGTATTTTGTTTAAAAGGAAATTAGATTTTTGGTTTCTTAAACTTACATTATCAACTTTTTAAGCTCGACATACTGTAGACACATAATATTTAACGGTTACTGTTACAATGGATACCTAGGTACCAAAGGTTACTAAACATTTTTAACCACTGTTATTCTGTCTCATAAATGTTTGTTATTAGTGAAAAGTATATGCCTAAAAAGCAGTTATAAAAATTTTCACTTTTTAATGTACAACACCAATCTTAGGATTAGATTAAACTTATTTACACTATCTTGCCCTTTTTTTATCACAAAATTGGTGATAAGTACATGAAACTATCATACAATGTTTGAAATTTATTTTTAAAAAATCGTGTTTTTATTTATTTACAAAGATTTTTGGTAAAAATACAAAACTCCCAAAAATATCGACCATTTAAATAGAAGGCTGTAAAGTGGCGCCATCTATTCTTTCCATATTATATGATATAAAATCCAATATTACACAATAATTTTAAATATTCTATGGTAGTATCGTTTAATAACCAACAATTTTGTGCAAAAAATAAAAAACAGTGAATGCTTGAATTTGACATTTGATGATGTCAACTTTATAGATAGTAACAAAGAATTATGGAAGTCCAGCTCTGACCTACTATTCATTGCGCAAACACCGCGGGGCCAATCCCCCGATTCCCGCTGCCCTGCACGCCTGGACAATTTTGTTCTACAGTATTGGGCTTCCATACACCTTTAAACTTCCTTGTGTATTATAAACACCGCTACGTTAGAGTTCGACACAGTGGCGTAGTGACTACAAAAATTGGGAAGGGGGCAACGGTTAAATTTAAAAATGTATTTAAATAATATAATATATTTGTAGCAAAAAGTGGGGGAGGCTGGGCCCCCAAGAATATGCCACTAGTTCGACAGCCAAGCACATTTTTTAAACAACTAAAAATCTCATAATAATGAACATTGCCAAAAAAATGAGAAACGTGCGATTGTTACACAAAGAAACTCGCATTTCAATATGTAGCAGTGCTTATCTTACATTATTTAGACTCAAGTTGGAAAGATGGAAAATGTTACATAGATAAAGCAAGCAAGTATTTCGCAAAACGTGGATAAAAGTAAACTTTTTATTTTGATATTTACACCATTTTAATTAAAAAAAGAGATCAGTCATATGCCTAATAGGCATTTTGGAATATAATATTACACAATTTTATATTGATGATACCAGTGCTTCAAGTTCATTAAAAAGAATGGTTAATATTTTAAAATGCAGATGAAGTCATGTTGCTTTTCAAGAACTAATGCCGCATTGTCCTAGAATCGTTAACCTCCTAGAGTTTCTTTAAAAGGACCCGCAAAGACTGAAGTCGCAAAGGATCGTCAAGTGGAGTCCATCTCTTTTCTTCCAAGTGTGCAAAATTTAAACTAACAGTATGTAAACGAGCATTATTTTAACTTTTGGTAAAGCGTATTCGATCTTATTTGGAACAGCGCTAAATTTGGGGTCCATTCAAAATACTGCATTATGAATCAAACTAAAACAGGAAAAAATATAATGATCCGTACTGGTAATAGTTCCCGCCCGTCCAACAATCAATTTTTGTTAGAGAAAGAGATGGGAGGGTTCAGCACAGATGGCATAGAAGAGACAAAGATAAAACATGTTTATCTTAATCTGGGTTTGATTTGTGGACGGGCCGGGCTTTACTTACTATAAGCCAATAATTTTGTTTACGACTGTCGCGAGTGAACTACCTTAAAACACGAATCCGCCACAAAACTATAGAATATATTTACAATTATAACTTTTCTGCAGTAAATGGTTTCTTCGCAAAAGATCCTACTTGTAGCTCGAACTGAAGAGAAAACAGACAGACCCATGGTCTCAGTATATCTCTAAAAGTGTTTCTTTTATCCTTGTTTTACGAAATACATCTAAAGAGTAACGAACTAGTCAGGCTATTAAGCAAATTATGCACCAAGCAAGCAATTAGGCAAAATAGGTCCGTACACTGAAATTAGTAACCCAAAGCAGCACCCTTTTACGTGGGGCGCCACACGTCAGGATCCTCCATGAGAGTAGCCCTTTGTTGATCCGTTGTGTGCCCCAAACCTGTCGGTGACGTAGCCATATGTGGCGATGCTACCGCCGCCATATCTTCTCTTGAAGCCCTTTGTTAAATGAGGTTAGGAAAATACACACAATGTTAGCAAGGATGAGGTGAATGGTGAAAGTGTAATGAGTAAAAAGTCCCAAATAAATTTAATTAAACGTTTTTAGAAGAAATGATCAGAGTATGCGCAATAGTTGTTTCTCGTTTAGGGAGCGTTAAAGTATTACGTAACGCATTTGGAGAGAGGGGGGTCTTGTAAAACGTTACGATGCGTTACAAGGGCGGGAGAGGGGTTAACATTGTTTTTACGACTTTTAGGTAAAAATGACCGCTTGGTGATTACATAACTTTTTAATAGGGGAGGGGGTACAGAAAAACGTTACGGCGCGTTACATTGAGGAAGAGGGAGGTAAAAAATCTCCAAAAATTGCGTTACGTAATACTCGTACGCTCCCTTAGATATACAAAGATTGAACAATGAATAAACCACGCGCAAGTTGGCTCTCACAAAAACAGAGACAGCTTAGTGGGCGTAACCTTTCCCCAAGGTGGTGGTGAGAGCCTGCGCTCACTGAACGACGTTTTGTCTAGCTCTTCCTTTGTGGGAGCCAACTCTCCAGTACTGTACTCGCACAGTCTATTCTTTGTATGTCTATGTTTGTATACTAGTCACAACTAGTATGTTGTGTTGTAAATGGAAATATTTCCATTGAAATGGAAATATTGGAAATTTCCGAATGTGTCTCGGAAATATTGGAAATTTTAGAAATATCGAAAAAGTATAAGAATGCGTTTTAAACCATAAAAATAAAAGTTTTTATATATTACTTATACTTTCGTGCAGTACAAAATTTACACTAGAAAAATGATTTCCGAAAAAGTACGTATATTACAACAATTACGAATAATAAAATCTCGATCTCAGAGATTCACCGATTATTGCTTGCTGGCTATTGCTTGCTTTAGAAGAAGTTTAATTGAATCGGTCATTTCAAAAACGACTTAAGTCAGAAAACTAGATTTTACATGAGAGGCCAAAAACTAATACTAAACAGAATAAATTAATTTATAATAAATACCTAGTATAATATGCTAGTTGAAAAACACTTACCACCCAGAAAAGAAAATCAACCGTTTTTTTTTAAACGATACAAAAAATAACTCAGGTCATTTTTGCAAGGAACAAAAAAAATATTTGAAGAAAAATATATTTTATTGCAAAATTTAAGTTAGTACATAAAACAAAAATATTGTAGTTCAGCATTATAAAAAAAAAGTAAACCAACTTTTAAAAAAAAATTAGGGCACATAGTCAAATTCAAGGTAATTTTCAGCCTCTTGGGTATGTTTTTGTTTTTTTTTTTAACTATTGTTTGCCCTTGTTTCTATGTCTGGCAATCCATGTACTATGTATTTTGTATTTTAATTTTTCCTTTTGCTAGAAGTTGTATGTTGTATTTATTCATTTTATTCTATTTTATATTGACTTATGTAATAGAATTGTATAATTTATTGACAGTAATAAAGAATCTTATCTTATCTTCATTGGTTGGCCAACGCAGGATGTTTTTGTAGAACCCCTAATGTTGCTCTAAAATACTGTTCTGCGTTTGCCGGATGTTTTTAATTTATTTTAAGTTTATTGGCACACAGTTTCTTGGGACTTGTGTCATTTTAGCACAGACTGTGCGTCTATGGTCGAAGAAATGTTTAGTAGGAAAATCTCAAAAAGCAAAATTATTGACTTAAATTGTTTTTGAAATGAACGATTCAATTGCACTTCCATGAAGACGGCATTGATGCTGAATACAATATTCAAGGTGTGGATGATATCGATGAAAATATGTCACTTGATCAAGTTGTACAACTTGCGTCGCGTCGTCGTGTGTAATTACTATTTTAAAAATTTTACTGTTTTCTTTGCATTTTAAATATCTAAATTTTTATTTATAATAATGTATTTTGCGTTTTAACTTTTGAATGACAATTCTATTCATATATAAATAGCCCCATTTGAAATGTCAAAAATTGAAATTTGCAATCGGATAAAAGGGAAAAAGTTACTGGCTAAAAAAATGGTTCTATAAATCGTGTCGTCCATTGTTTATTCATTTTATTTAATTATTATTTTACTTTTAACTTTGTTTCATTAGCGCAATTGTCTTAGTATATACCATTCGTATTTAGATTTACTTCGGAAATTTACCTTGTTTTTTAAAATCACTCGAGCTACACTCTCATGAATATCCGGCCAAATCTGACCCTATATGGTAATACCTTTAATACATTTTTATTAAATGTTTAATTTTTTTGAGTTTTTTAGATTTTATTTCTATATTTCCAATATTTCCATATATTTCCAAAGTTTCCTGATATATTTCCGAAAATATTTCTAAATATATATTTCTGGAAATTTTCCATCACTAGTCACAACCAAAGATTAATAAGCAATACAGATACTTTTGTTTACTTAATGTCTTAGACACCAATATAAGTCAGCCCATATAGGCTCAACCATCAAGGAATGAACGGAGCCAGGTCTATGGTTTTCTCTACATTTGAAAAATGTGAAAGCCGTTTTTTATTATTTTTTTTAATCTTAGAGTATTTAAAAAAATTTTTTTTTTTAAAAAAAAAAGATATGACCTAAAATTGACATTTTAATATTATTGATTCATTTTTGACAAATGGATTTTATTTTTATAACACCGGAATTATTTTAATTATCTTCCATTGTGACCAATATGTATTAAAAGTAGTAATAATTTTGACAGAATACCAACTTTTTCTGTTTTGGCTAACCACAACTAACCACAAATTATATTTATTTATTGTTACCCCATTTTCTTCTAAGTTAATACGCAAATTCTTTATATGAATTAAATTAATTCTGTTATTATTAAAAATAAATACATCCTTATTAATAAAATATATATAAAAAAAGACACTTTCTAAATTAAACCAATAAATAAGATGTCCCATTAAGACTATGTTAATTTTATGTCATATTTCTTTTGTTTCAGCTTGAAAAATTTTATTAAGTGTTTTTTAGGATTTTACAGAAAAAAATACAGGAGATGACTGTTTCACTTTTTTTAATTTAAGGAGGGTGGGTAGGTTTTTAAAGTTTTTTTAATTTTTTTTCTTAATTTGATTTTCTGAATGGAGAACCTTTAAAGAATATTGTGTAAAAATTTGAGAGAGCAGAGCAGCGGAGCAAAACTAACGAAGATACATACCAAATTTTTTAGTGTTCAAAACTTTAAAGCTAAAACTCACATTTTGAAAGTCGGTGCCCCTCATAACTTTAAAACTACTGCACCGATCCTTTTAAAATTTTAAACACTATTTCAGTACATAATTTACGAGGTAACGCTGGAGAGTGTTTTCAAATTCGTTATATCGTTTATTTTACAGTAACAAATTAACCTACATTTTCGCAAAAATCACGTTTTTTACTTCTAGGTGTTCCCAAAAAGTGAGAAATTAAAATTTCCCTAATAACCCTCACTGTGTTACCTCGAAAAAAAGATTATCTAACGAAAAAACTTTGGTTTTTTAACTTCAGATGATCCAGCACCTACTTATGAAGGATACTACAATTCTATTTTTTTCCAAGACGCGTTTAAATAATTGCTGTCATTGCCATATTTTTTAATATTTCTTTATGAAAATTTTACTTAATATTCTTTGAATGTTATACTTTAATGTAGCACTAGTTTTAATAAATAGATTTTGACTGTATCGTCCAAAAAACTTCGCAAAAATGTGCCTCTTTTTGCACGAATTAACCTTACCTCCCCCCTTAAGGATAACCACAAATATGGCCGTGTTCAGTTCTTGTTACATGACCTTGTACCGGGTGTTCCACTAAGAGAGGTAGTCGGCTATATCTCAGAAACTACTAATAGTATAACTTTTGGGAAAAAATTTTTTGGATAAAAGTGACCAAGAGAAATTTCTGGAAATTATTTTCAAGTCTGTGGGATGACCGCTAGGGGGCGTAAGGGTAACGTCAAAACATAAAAATCTACATTTCTCAAAAAAATATCAAATAAAGTGTATCAATAAATGGTACTCATTTTTATCTTTAATGTTTTTCTAAACAAAAGAAGCTTCCAGGTGTCATTTTTGTCAGTTCTAAAATAAAGTGGTGGGGGAAGGTTAAAGTTTAATTTAGAAAAGTGCTAATAACTCCGGATTGCTTTAACCGAATTTAGTGAACTTGGTTTCGTTTAGAAGAGCATTTTAAGCATTATTTTTAAGGTGTATAAACTATTACTACACTTATCTCACAAACGCCGCTAAAGGGCGTCAAGGTAAAAACTTACCTATTTTACGATTTTTTTTTTTATTTTAAATACAATGATATATACCTTTTTACATATTTAGATGGAGAAAAAAAATCCTAACACAACGGCGAAAACCGCAATTTAATATCTCTTTTCAAACCGAATATATTAGCAAAAATATAAATACCACATAGAGACGTAACGCATTTAAGGACACGATGTTTTCTACTAGGCCGATTTATTTGGGTAAAAATTAAATTTATAAATTTTTACAAAATCTAATGACATAATTTTTACTTATTTCAACCCATTTAACTATATTAGACAACATTAGAAAATTACCAACCTATAACTGTAATAATCCATCGAGCGTGGTCCTTTATCAAGTTAGCTTTGAAAATAAAAGGGATGCTAAAGTCAAAAAATTCAACAATTTTTATTTCAAAATATTATTTTTAGTGTTGTGCTATTGTATTCTTTAATAATTCCTTTGCTGCTTGAAGAAGCAGTTGATATTATTGCTATTTATTTTGAGTGTCTGCAATACATGGGTCTATACTATGTTATAGCTGCAAGGCTGTATGTATTGAGATATCCTCAGAGAGGCCGGTACGGCAGCGGCAGCAGAATGTTCACTTGTTTAGCAAATCGCTTTAGAGTACCCGCAGTAATGTTCTTAAGCTTTCCCTTACACCGCAGAACGCCGAGTAGAACAGTGGAAAAAATGTCATCAACGTTTTTGCTTATGTAGAGTTTAATCCTCAAGCAACAAAGGCATATTTTTAAACAACACAAAAGCACAAAACTAAAAATAATATTTTGAAATAAAAATTGTTGGATTTTTGACATTTTAGCATCCTTTTGTTTTCAAAGCTAACTTGATAAGGACCACACTCGATGGATTATTACAGTTATAGGTTGGTAATTATCTAATGTTGTCTAATATCGCTAAATAGGTTAAAATTAGTAAAAATCATGCAGTATGTCATTGGATTTTTGTAAAAATTTATAAATTTAATTTTTACCTCAAGAAATCGGCCCAGTAGAAAACATTGTGTCGTTAAATGCGTTACGTTTCTATGTCGTATTTATATTTTTGCTAATATATTCGGTTTGAAAAGAGATATTAAATAGGCCTTTTCATCATGTGACAAGCGCAAGCGCAGTCGCCATACTGAAATAGCCGAAATTCAAAAGTTTCGTACTGTTTTGATCGACAATGGCTGGGAATGCAGTATTATCTCCCCAATTAAATCATTTACTGGAAAAAATCTTTGATGGCTTCACTGATTTATAATTCAGTTGAAGCCCGCATAATTGTACGCAATTAAAAAGGTAGCTTAAATGTAATGGACGTCTTTAAAAAGGAAAAAGAAGTAAGCTGATTGAGAGGTTAGGCATCATTACTTCTTTACTATACAAAAAGTATCTATAATTTTATTCTAATTAGGCCTACCACATATATACAATATATATTGATTAAATTGTATTGTATTTAAATTATTTATAGCGTGAATCACTCTTACATACTCCATAACAACACCGCTTCTTCGTTCCTTTTCGTACTGATATCATTACTTAAAAATCGATTAAAAAAACCTATTCGCTAATTAAGGCAACTTTTTTCTTTTATTTTCTGTATTTCTTTTCTTCAATAACTATACTTTCTTCAGTGTATTTTTATTTTAATTATGTGTTTACAGGCCCTTTAACATGCTTGTTTACAAAAAACAGTACGAAAAAAATGACTGATACTGACGCATGCGCACAAAAAAAATGTGATGAAAAGGCCTATTGCGGTTTTTGCCGTGTTGTTGGGATTTTTTTTCTAAATCTAAATATGTAAAAGGGTATATATCATTGTATTTAAAAAATTTTAAAAATTCGTAAGTAAAATAAGTTAGTTTTTACCTTGAAGCACTCTAGCGGCGTTTGTGGATGATAAGTGTAGCAATAGTTTATCCACCTGAAAATAATGCTTCAAATGCTCTTCTTACACGAGACCAAGTTTACTAAATTCGGTTAAAGCAAAGCGAGTGGATATCTCTTTTGTAAATTAAACTTTAACCTTCCCCCCACCACTTTAACTTAGAACTGACAATAATTGCACTTTGAGCTTCTTTGTTTAGAAAACATTAAAGTATTAAATAGTACCACTTATTGATACACGTTATTTGATATTTTTAGAGAAATGTATATTTTTATGTTTTGACGTTACCCTTACGCCCCCTAGCGGCCATCCCACAGACTTGAAAATAATTTCCAGCAATTTCTCTTGGTCACTTTTATCTAAAAAATTTTTTCCCGAAAGTTATACTATTAGTAGTTTCTGAGATATAGCCGACTACCTCTCTTAGTGGAACACCCGGTACATTATTATTAAATAAAAAAAAATAGTTCCTATACTAAAAATCCATTGCTGTGCTGGTAATTTAATTTTTAAGAAAAATTCCTTGCACCCCGCAATTTTTTATATTGCAGTAAACCATTTGTGCAAAGGATTGTGACAACTTTTTTCTTATTTTAAGTGCTACTGTGCTTTTACTGGCACTGAATAAACGAACCGAATGATCTTATAGAACAAAAATAAAATATGAAAAAACATTATTTTTTAAATGGTATCTCTAAGTTATTTATGTTTGCTAAATAAAGAATAGCGGTATGCATTTACCATCAACCATTTGTATAATCCCAACAATGCCTAGATAACTCTTATCACAAAAGTGTATAAATTAAAAATTAGTACACATAATGAGTAAACAAAACAATGGTATGAAAAGATAACATATAACTACTTTGTAGTAAGAAAAAATATCATCTTAATTACTAAAAACTCAATCTGAACTATTTCTCTAATTTAATCTAATTTAATTTAAGCTGATGTAGTAGCACAGTGTATATTGTTTTAATCTGTTTTTTTTTTAGTTAAAATTATTAATAAAAACTTATGAACCCACTATGAAATATTAAATTTTGATAATATACTTACTTCCTTCCTAGCGCCATCATCCCATAAATAATGCCAGTTGTAAAAATTAGGCCACTTCCAAAAATTGTGCACATCCCAATGTTGATTATAATTGGTGGAAGAGCAATGCTAAACAAGATAAACAAAAAAATAAAATACAAATTTAATATACACAGGGTGTCTGAAAAGTATGTGTATAAAATTTTATAACTTAAAAACATTATTTGAGCAATTACCAATTCTCACCAAAATTTTACCACTTTTATGTCAGAGAGAACTATGATGCATGCATTCCCTATTCCATTTTGCCATTGCTATTTAGCAATATTTACATGACCAACATCGAAACCAATGGATCTAAAGAAAAATTGATGGGCCAGTAAAATGGCCACCACTTTCTTCAAATTTAAGTCCATGTGACTTCTTTTTGTTTGGTGCTCTCAAGACTCCATTGGTCTACTGACAGGAAATTTAGAAACAGGCAATCTTTTTAAAAATGCAGTGACATTAGATAGTCAATTTTTATTCTCCAAAGAGTGTTAATAAAATTGTTCCATTTTACAACTGACTTACACAACATATCCAAGTGCTCTATTCCAGTAAGGTCTGGAATCCATTGTGTCGGCGAATCTCTGGACGTGGTCGACAAACATGCAGCAACATGGAGCTTCAACACATAAAACTATAAATCCGGCAACAATCTGCCACATACCAGCTACCAGGGCGCTGACATTCGCAAGAAGTATCCCAACACAGTTCCATACACCAAGAAAGATGGCAACTAAAAATTAAAATATATTTTTTGGTAATTACAATTATTTTTTAATTACAAATAAAAACCCCAAATAAAGTAGAAGAAAAAAACAGCAGAGGAGGCTGGTGCCCAAGACCTACGGAGCCTCATACCGTCCAAAAATAATAAGAAAGTAAGCTAAACAATAATTTATTGTTTTTTGCTTAAATTTAATTCCAGATTAAATATTGAAATAAATTGCATAAAGTAATTTTTATTATTATTTTTTTTAAGGTTCTGAAGCTCTTATGCACCAGCTGCCACTATGTAAATAAACATCTCTTTAAAAAAACTGTAAATATGTAAAAAAATCTTGCAAAAAACGTTTGACGTTCGACTCGATGTGATGAAGCAGGCGCAGGGTTGCCAAATATTTTAAATTTTGAAAAACCATATTTCAAAAACAATTAACTTTTGACCCATGTGTTTTTGGTTTTTTTGACTTGTTTTGGGTTTCACTATCGCCCATTAAAATCGTGAGCATCATTCTTTTTATAGCCTGTATACATTCAAATTCTTTAATTTTTTTTCTTTTGCATATATCACATACAGGATGCATTTTTATTTAATTGCAAATTTTTGCAAAGCTTTTTTTGTTCATTAAATGCATCTGGGTCAATTTAATTATGTGAAATTGTTAATTAAATTCTAAAAATGTGGATAATGTATTCAATTGTTGATCCTCACTTTGTTAATACTTTTATTATCAAACAAAAAACATTTGTTTAAGTTTTAAGGTAGCAAACAGTGTCTAAATACAGCACAAAGAAACAAAGGGCAACGATCTAAATTATTTAGATAAAATATTGAATGAAATACAACACTTACTAAATCCACCCACTGTTCCAACCCCCCTGCCAGCAAACTTCAACCACCAAGGGATATCATCTTTAGATACCGGATCCTGCCCTGGTCGGGCCATTATAGACGTGAGTTTTTCCTGGAAAGACTGAAAAATAATGGGTTAATTTCTTTTTGTTAGGCTTTTATGGAAATCCTTACCATTTTTACGCAAAAATCAACAATTTGCAGATAACAGATGCAGAATGTACGATCCACAAAACTGAACAAAACGTCACGGACGTCACAGTTGATTTGGTAAATGTCACGATGACATAGCCGGCTAGATAGATTTCTTTGTTATCGGTCAAAATAAGAGGGAAGTATTATAGAAATTTTAGTCTCTTTATCGAAAACCGTCGAACATAAGACCCATCTAGCCCATCGAAAACCGATTTTTACTATTTGTCCGCAGATATAGGTTATGTTTGGACGTCACCGTTTGACCCAGAAGGCAGATTTAGCCTATTAATTTTTGTTAAATATTCAACTTTTAAAAACTATTTTGGATTTGTACTTACTATTAGCTTATAAAATATTTTTAAGTCTCATGCGTCCGATATTCCGACGAAACCGATCAAAAAGGCAAACAGATTACGTCAAATGCTCGAATTGACATTTATTCTTTGATTTATATGGGCTCCGAAATTCGGATCGATAAGACCTTGTTAGTTTTCCGACACAAATTTAAAAAATTTTGGCCTTACGGAATAGCGTGTCGGAAATCCGGACGCATGCGACTCCAGCTTAAGCCGAAATTAAATTTTTTTGGGGGTTGCGCATGCTCTTTTTTTCTATTCTTTTGATTGGATATCGGATCCGAAATTCGGATCAATAAGACAGCAAGTTTTCCGACACAAATTTAAAAATTTTCGTACATCGGATTGTCGGAAATCGGACGCATGAGACTCCAGCTTAAGCCTAATTCCTTACGCATAAACGAGGCTATTAAATTACCTTGGTGTTACACATGCTGTTCCCACAGGTAAGCGGCAAGGCTGCCTCTAGAAGGTATGTGTTTGAAGCGAAAAACCGTTAAAAATTAGACATTTTGTTAAGTCCTTCCCAACGACTATATAATACTAAAGGATTGCTCAGTTCCATTTAACGTACGTTGGAAAATTTGGCGGTAGCGGGGAGCGGCTATGACGTCACCTCCGGTGCTGAATAGTTTTGTTTGCATTCATTGAGCCAATTGATCGTGTGTGATTTGAAAGGTTTTCTGGTTTCTGTTTTGATTTTTTTGAACAATTGGTGTTTATTAAAGTACTTTTAGTGTAGTTTGGACTAGAGAAGACAAATAAACATTCGATTCGTTTTGTTAATTTTGTGTAATAATGCGATTTAGGAAAAAAAGGTAAATGGCCACGATTCTTTGTGCAAATAGGCTTCTTGTTTAATTGTCTATTTAATGTTTAAGCTTTAAATTTATGTTTATATAACAATAAACAATGATTAAATTTGACTTGTATTTATTCTAATTAAAAATATATATCTTTTTTTCTTATGCTTGCTTATTGTATTTTATTGTTTCTAAATAAATTTGTGTGAAAATCGTTCATGTCTATATACTCGTTTTTTTAGTATTCCAAAATAATTTCATAAAATGCTTTAGGGCAGTTGGAATACTAAAACTTGTATTTTTTTAGCTATAAATTTATTTAATTACAAATTTAAAATTATATCATTCTTCTCTTAAATGTTTAGACAATATTTTTTAATGTATAGGCTCCTAATTTTGCTTACAATTTATTTTGCATTAAGAAACTTTTTCCAAATTCGCAGAAAATGCTATATAACGCATAGACGCGCCTTCTGCCAGCACCGGTTGCACCGGTTGTGACGTCACAGCGAGTTTGACCTTGGCAGACAAATTTAGCAAACTGAGCAGTCCTTTTGTTTTGTTTACAAGTAATATAAAGTCTTAATTTTTAAAATATACACATTACAGTTCTAATAGTAAGTGCATATCCAAAATAGTTTTTAAAAGTTGGGTCCGAGTGACGTCCAACATAATTTGCACGCAAAATGAGAGAGACGGTCCTGCATACTCACCGAGCCGACAAAGAAGATTTCTTTTTTTAAGGGAGATATTCTCTATACAGTACCGTAATAGAATAAATTATAATTTTTACATTTTTAAAAGAAAATATTTAAAAAAAAAATACCATAAGCGACATAGGCTATATAAATTCTGGAAATAAATTTGCAAAACGTTTGTTGTAGACATTAGTTTGTCGTCTACAGGAGATTTTTACAAGACTTTTTACATTAGCACTGAAAAACCTGAAACATGTTTTTAAATAAGTTTGGCAATTGTCTCGAAAGTTGCCTCCTCTCCGATTTTGACCAAATTTGGTATACGGGGGTTTTTCCCTTTCTTTTGTACACAATTCTTGATTTTTACACTAAAGTGACACACAATATTTTATAAACATCTTTTAAAACCTTGTATTTTTATTTACTTTACACCTTTTTTCCATTAAATTGCGAACTTTCAAGTTCAAAGGCAGCAGCCATATTTGTGTATAAAACCCCTAGTGCAATTATTACCCTTGCCCCTAGTGTATACATGGTTGCGGACATGTTGAGGCGTGTGGAGGTTTGCAATTAAATGGAGAAAAGATGTAAAATAAATATAAAAACAAGTTTTTAAAAGGTGTTTGTCAAACTTTTGTGTGCCAATTTAGTCTAAAAATCAAGAATTCTGTACAAAAAGAAGGACGAATGGTGTAAATAGGGTTAGTTTGATTTTCAACTTTAATGATGAATATCTCGAAAACGAAACGTTGCCGAAAAAATATTTTTTTAGATTCGTAATCAGCGCCTCAAAAAACTCCCGTATACCAAATTTGGTCAAAATCGGAGAGGAGGCAACTTTCGAGGCAATTACCATAAGTTTGAGTTTAAGAAGGGGGAATATAGTGAAAATAAGGTTAGGTTGATTATCAACTTTGATAATGAATATCTCGAAAACGAAACGTTGCCGAAAAAAAATGTTTTCAGATTCGTGATCAGCGCCCCAAAAAACCCCCGTATACCAAATTCGGAGCGGAGGTAACTTTCGAGACAATTACCGTTAAAATCGAGAACAAGAGCACTGCCTATATGTATAACACTAAAAAATTAAAGAGAACTTTTTAAAAATAAAGATGTTTTGAGAAGACAATAAGTTGGAGTCAACATGTTTAATTTTTTATACAAGACCTTGTCTCGTATGATATGAAACTAAGCAAAAACGTGACCAAATTTTAAAGCCGATCCTGTTCTAATTAATTATGCTCAGGTGTGTCAGCTGACCCAGGGGCCGGGGAAAACGTTTGAAAATAATGGAAATTGCCAGCTCACCTGTCCAATTTCTGATTTGTGCACGCGACGATACAGGTAGAGGGGCATCGTTTTTAACGTAATTACTTACCTTAAACTGTGCGGCCCCTTCCATTATGTATTCATTTAATCAGACAGGTAAACATGCATAATTGTTCTTTTCAATTGTTTATTTACGTTGCATAAATGTTTTGTGATGCGTGAAGTGAATAACATCATCTAGTTACCTTTGCGATAAAACAACTGAAAAATGAGTGAAGAAGAATCTCCAAAAAAACTCGAAGAGGGTCATGGAAATTCCATAGCTCCTCTTCCAGAGCCAGCTGCTAAAAGCTGGGTTAAATTTGAAGATGAGTCCGAATTGAAGCCTGTAACAAGTACTCCGGAGAAACCCTCGGAAAAACCGGAAATCTCCCCCATAAAGCTAGAGAAACCACCACAGAAAGTTGTTCAAAAATTACATGAAGCACCCCAACAAGATGATTCTCCAGCAGTTATATCAACGGAGAGTGTGCAGGTGAATTTGGAGAGGAGTCTCAGTAGATCTATGAACGAAAGTACAGGAAATAATGTGGCTTTTTTAGATCCAAAACCACTGAGAAATGTGGAGTTGCCTGTAGCTACAGTTGAGCCGATAAGACAAGGCTTTTGTAAGTATTTTTATTTATTGTTTTCATGCTATGAATTTTAAATATTTTTATAGTAAAAATTTAATTATAAGCCTTTAATAAAATTTAAATCATGTAGAAGGCATTTCTACTGTTACCAAATTTTATTAAGTTTTTGATTTACAATTGTTTCTTTTTTTATTATAGTAAATGGTGATATTATTGTAACTTTGTTGCCTGTTAATTCTCGATTTCCATGGGTTACGCCCGCCGTATTCCGTCCAGAATTGGTACCTGAAGAACTAATGGCTCAAGGACTCACGGTAAGTTATAAAATAGCAAATAAAAACAAACAGGGTGTTCTGGGTTTGTGGTATTTGAAGGTTATCTCTACAGACCTCTAAAAAGAGCTAGCGAAAAATTTAATCTCATTTTGTCTTAAATAAATTATGAGAAAGTATATATAGAGGATGCGAGAGTAAAAATTCCTAAATTCACAAATGCTTGAAAATTTGGCATTTTTCAACCAACCAGTAAAGAGTGGCAGTGGCAGGCAATAATGAACATACATTTAACAACCCTTGTCTGCAGTACAAAGACATTTTGATCCATTAACATAGCATTCCAAATTTCGGTCAAGGAAAAATGGTCCAAGCCATTAATTTTTTGTGGATATTGAGTCCTTGTCTCAAAATACCTCTAGAATATTAATTCATATACTAATTTCGGTCAAACTGAACTGTAATATACCAAATTTAACATATTTGATAAATCAGACACCTTTAAGTATCAAATTAAAAAGCAAGATAAACTTAATTTAGTTGTTAAACCATTAATATAACTCTCCCAGATAAATTTTCTGACCCATTGTTACTCCCAAAAGTTTTATATTGGTAACCTGAACTTATAGCATAAAAGGATGATTTGTTTTAATGAAGCAACTTTGGTCCATTGTTGCGTTTTTTTAGAAAAAAAAAATCATGTAAAATGCCTTGTATGTGTTTTAAAATAACCCATTATTTCTATTCAAAAATTACAAAATTTGTATCATTACAGCATCAACAATCGTCTTAATACATAAAGCAACAAAAGCTTATGGTTTACAGTGTCAAAGGCTTTACTAAGATCAGAGAACAGTGCTGTTGCGGAAACACCCAGCAAACACAACTGGTGGAGTGCCAAATAAAAATTAGATACAGCATGTGCTGTAATGAGAGCATGCTGATTTTTCTTCTTTTTTCAGTTTCATTTCTGCGACCAGGAAATGAAATGGCAAATGAGGAAATAGCAACATATTCTAGTTCTGCAAGATTTCAGATACTAAGTGTACAAAGAGCATTTTGCTTCAGGTTTTTGAGATTTTAGATATGATAAGATAATTTTTAAAAACAATCAATCCCTTGTGAATACTTTATTCCACCTAATTAACAATTTTGGGTAAAAAAATGGGAAAAAAAAAGATACAGAAAGTTGACCATCATGTTTTTGCAGGATAATCCACTTACAGAGAGCAGAGTGATTTTAAATTTTGGCTTGGTTAATTTAGAATGGTATTGCAAATACTAAGTGTAAAGTGCAATGTGCATTAAATTAAAGCAAATTGAAAACAACTTAATTAAAAAAATGTCTTGCGCAATTGAACTTGCTTATATACCGGGTGTTAAATCTTCAGGCGCCACATAGGAAATTCGACGCAAAGTGGGATGTGATCAAATATATGCTTTTCTATTATTTTAAAGAAAAATATAATTAAAGTTTATTAAAGAGCAATAAGAGTTATAAATGTAGAAGATATCTTAGCGGCTTTGGGTGAGTCAATTAAGATATATTTTAATAAATTATTTTATAAAGTGGTAGCGTTAGATTTTACAGATTCAGGAATTATTCCTAAAATTATTGCTATAATTGTGTTAAAAATTTAAACAATAATTATTTAGTTTTTTACATGTTTAATTATTCTCACAAAATTATTTGCAATAAAAATATAGAAAAGGTTTTATATTTTTAATAAGGGAATTGGGATAATTCGCAAGAATTGATACAGAACAATTTTCAAGGTTGGTAATGTCGGCTCGACCTAAAACTACAGTATTAAAGGTAGATTTATACAGACAAATAACATAAAATGAAAAATAAGAAATATTCCAGAAGATAACTTCTTATTTAATATTTATGTGAAATTACAACTGCGCATGTGCTTTTAAAAGGTGATTAAATGACAATATGACTATCACAACAGATGTTTATTTGTATTTAAATATTTTAAATTTTGCGTATTTTTTGTCATATAAGATCGGAAAGCATTAATCCTTAATATTCTTATCAAAATCAGTTATAGTATCTTTATTTTAAAATTTTAAACGCTTAAGAAAATCAAGAAATTAAAAAGGAATAAACACTGCCAAACCAATTATTATTATTTCTTATTTTTTTTGTGTATAAATGAGATTATTCCCTTTGAATATGTACCTACTAGAGGCAGCCTTGCCACTCGACCAGGCAAACAGACGTGCCAAAGAGAGAGAAAAATCACTACTACCTTTCTCCCTTGCTTCAACGTTCTTATTCCTCGGTGGGAGGGAATATACCCGCTTTACTTGCTAATTGGTGGCGTACATTTAATTGGGGCCCCTATTAATAGAAATAACTTTGAGGAATCTTTTAAAAAATCGGCTATAAGTATTTAGGATAACCCTGTATCTTAAAAACTATGCATTTTCGGACCCATATTTATATTTTTCAATAAGAAATTACCTATATATTGTTGCAATTTGTAACAAGAAATTCAAGTAAAGACTTGCCCTGTAAAACCCATTTAATTTTTATGCAAGAAACATTACAAACTTTCAAACTATAAAAACACATCTTTAAAGATTTTAAATAAAACTACATGTAAGTAAAACTGCAGCAAAAAAATTTCACGCAAGAAATCTTTTAAACTGTATAAATATATTTACATTGCACACTTGGTGCATTTTACTGAAATAGCAGTTATTGGATCAAATTAACATGTCGTGCGATATAATTATTTTATTGCAGTTATTTTTTTTTAAACATTATGTGCAGTATTATATTTGAATCGACCAACTTTAATAACACCTCAGTTTTCTACCTAATTGTTATGTTAGTCACCGTTTTTATTGTCTCCCATTATGGAATGGTTTATTACTAATTTATAACGCATTTTGTAGATAAGAACGTGATTACCTTTAATGGCATGTAAATCGTAAATACATTTTTAAAATTAGATTTAAGAACGGTTTTAAAAGCTTTGAATGAGATACAGTTATGTACCTGCTAATATTTTTTATTTAGAAGCCTTTGCTCAAAAAAATCAAGAATTTAAAAGGGAATAAACCAATACTTTACACTGCCAAACTGAATCCCCGGAAAGTAGCCAAAGCTGTATTTCTTACCTGTTTTTTTGTGGTATAAATTAGATTATTCGCCTTTGAGAAAAAAGTTTATCACGATTCCGACGTACCCGCTGAAAATGGCCCCCCAAAGTCCCAAGCCTTGCCCATAAATACTGCCAAAATATGCAAAAATTGGAGAATTTTTGTTGACAAAAAATGAAGATCACCTCGAAATCTACAAAAATGGTACTACCATTTTTTCTCACCAATTGCTCGCAACGGCCGTTCTTATTGGTCACTGGCAGATGGGCAAATCAATATCGAAACGCAAGCAACATGGTGAAGGAAATTTTCTGGGATCTTGGAACGCTTGCTAAGGTCTTGGAAAATACATTAGCGAAACCATTTTTTCAAAAAATATTAAATTAAGGATACCTCAAAATTAGTGAAAAAAAAAAACCCGCTTTTATTAATATAGAAAAATCAGAATTTTTTTCCCGCATTTCTGAACAAATTAAAAAATGTAAAAAATCGGCCTGTAAGAAACAATTCGTCCGCCCGCTTATAAGTGAATCCATGAAGATATATATATCTAAATACAAGACATATGCAGTGTCTCAGGACCTTTAATAAGAATTTAAAAAGTTATATATCTTACATTTAGTAGAAATGGATAGTATAAATTGTTGCAATTTCCGGTAAGGGCCAAGAAATTCAAGAATGGAAAAGGGAAATAGCTTGACTCCTGTTTATTATTCTAACCCACTTAATTTTTATGCAAGTAATTTTTAACATTACAAAACTTCCAAGAATTTCTTACGTGCGGTATAAAAACACATGTGGTGTTCAAAGATTGACTTAAATAAAGCCTTACTGACATGTATGAGAGCAAGTCCAAATACTTCAGGCATATTTATTTAAAACATTGTGAGACAAATAAACCAAGTGACGTTAAAACAAAGTAGAATCTTTCCACAAAAAACTGAAGAAATACAAAATCAAAACTTCAAAAGGTATGATTACATGTGCACACATTGGTGGCAATTTTGTAGGAAATAGCAGTTGAACGATCAATTAAAGAAATTTCACGAACCAGAACTTGTCCAAAGTGCGATAGGAAGTGATATTTCACATTGACAGTTCAACAACGTCGTTTTTTAAACGATTTCATTGAATCTCTTACAGTTATGAAACTCATTTGAATCGACAAAACTGTTGTAAAACGATACCTGCCTTGTTATGTATAGTCAAATTATGGAAGATGTACAATTCCCATGTATGAAGATCATCTAAAATTAAAAAGTGTTTCTATAGAAACATTTTGTACGGCCATACAAGAACTTTGATCTCCACCTTTAGATGTCTGCTCAGTATGCCTAAAAATTCGTAAAAAAATCAGAAGAAAATTACTGATCCACAAGAACGAAAAACTAAAGGCGATTTGAACAATGAGTACATACAGTTATGTAGCCGTTCTATGATATTTGCTCTTTAGAGAAATATTTTTCATTTGAAAAAAGAATTTACACTGCCAAAGATTGAAGGCTAGTATTTTTTTAAACCAATAATTTTACGGGTTTGGAAACTCAACCCCACAACTTAACAGAACTCCTGAAATTTTTATGGACAGAGACAGACTGTAAGTCAAATGAGATAGTGCCGCGTTCTATTCACTTCAAAATGTCAAAATTTGATGAACATTAGGTCTTGGTCGCAGATGGTTGAGTGAGCAAAAAAGTTTATCACGATTGGCATGCGTATACTGGCTTGAGCTGAACTTTGCCGCTGATAAAATCCCAGAATTTGTATTTCCAGTTGTTGTCATTTGTTTCCCGCGAATATCTGGCCAAATAGAGAAAAAAAGTTAATGCTCCACTGTAATTGGAAACGCATATATTAATATCATTTTTTGTTGCTGAAGATGGGAACAGATTACCAAATGGAAAGATCACCTGCAAAATCTATTAAAAATCCCGGTCCTGGCATTACCATTTTTTCAACCAGCAACACCAATATGTTTTCAAAAAGCCACCAACTGGATGAGTTCTGGTCACACGAGCAAATCCACAAAATAACATTTCTATTGCTAAAGGTATCTGTAAGATGTGGAAGTAATTAGTTACTTACAGTTAAAAAACCAATGATGGGAAAATAAAAAATTTCATTTTATCAAAACGCTATGGAAAGAATGGGCAAAGGAACTAACGTCTTTACTTCATTGAACAATTGCTTTTAAGGTCTCGAGATAAAAAAAGAAATGCTGATAATAGCAAACCATTTTTCTGATACCTGAGGACCCAGATTTAAAATAGAATTGCTAATGTTGTATTTTACTTCTCATAAATATTATGAAATGAAATTTTTGGATTCTTTAGAAACTCCATTTTATACTGATATTCCACTAGAAAAATCAGACATATGCTCTGTTAACCATAAGCAGACAATTATATGCAATAATAGACATACGTAATTTTTATAACAAAATATATTCTAACTGATGAATAAAATATTTTTGATATGTATTTAGAAATAGTAGTAGTATATGTGCCCGAGTAATGACAAACAAATAAGTAAAATTCATCCGTTTTACTCATAAATTGACTTATAAGTCGAATCTGCATGCATTTAGCCGATCATATAGGGACCATTTTTGTAGATTACAAGGCGATCTTCATTTTTTGTCTAAACAAAATTCTCCAAATCGCATATTTTGGCAGATATTAGCGGGAAACCCATTTTTCGGGAATGGAGGGGCCATTTTCAGCCCTTTCCCACCTGTTAATGTTGATAAACTTTTTTTTGCTCGATTGCATCCCCGAAGACCTAAGAATTGCGCCACAAAGGAAAACTGTACAGATTTATTTACAGCTTTGTCCCTTCATTTACTGGACTATACACATATTAACAGTAAACGTTTTAAAATGATCTGTTTTAATCAAAATATATTTATTGGTTTTATTTTGCCAATTAGAATATTGACTTAAAAAATACATAAAACTTTTTGAAAAATTAAACATCTGTCAACGTTTCGCTAAAAAATCCGTCATTGTTCTCAGGATATAAAAAAATTAAAACTATCTGATGTGTTGATAACAATCAGAATCACAATTATCCAAATTTCTTCTTCAATATTATAAAAATTGTTAAAAGAATTTTAGTGATTTATGACCTAGAAAAAGGCTTTTTCAAACCTTGATTTTTTTTACATGATGATAAAGTTCTAAGTTCCTAACCACCGTTTTTGGAACAGCCGTTATAGGTGCAAACATCTAATCGCACTACACGACTGCACCAGGCTAAGTTCCGGCCTGCCGCACGTTAGCTTGTTTTCCCCCTTTTATAACTTCGTTATCGTTCCACCTGAAGATATGAAATTTGGTATGTAAATTCATATCAGTATTATAATTACCTATGAAAAAATTGAGGAAGTTGTCAAGTGGTTTTTGAGATATTCAATTTTGAAAATCGTCCATTTTACAGTGGACTGATCAAAATTATGGGTCAATTTTCTGAAATTTGATATCTAAGTCGGTATTGGGACACAAGAAAAGGAAAAATTCTGATAAGTGATAACTGCACATTTTTACTTGAAACGCCTGAAATAGGGGAGAAAATATCATATATTTAAGGGATATTTTAGAAGTTTGCAGCAGTTTTCATACTTCACATCCGGTATGAAGGGTTGAGGTCACTACTTATTAAAAGCTGAGAGAAATGGTATCAGATCCTCCCCCACACTTTTTCCATTCGTTGATCGTAGAAAAAAAAGACATCTCAAAAAAACATTTATGAAAATTGGCCAAGCTTCCTATCCAAAATCTAGGCCTCTTAAAGTTGTCAGAGCTAAAATTAGGACAACTTTTTTCCATAATTCTTTTGTTCACTCTGCTCCACGCAAGCTTTTGCATGGAAAAGAGCATTCAGTAATGCAAGAGACAGATCATTTAAAAAAAACTTGCCAAGTCAAAAGAGTGAAACAAAAAATTGTGTACAAAACTTGGTCTAATTTCGAGTACTTTATGAGGCCGGGAGATTTTTGATAGGAACTTGGCCCTTAGTTTACATAAGTGTTTTTGGTGGGATATACATTTTTACAGGAAATTAATTTTTTCATTATAACTTACTGTTCAATACTGCGTTTTAAATGTTATTAATAATGCTTGTTATTAGATAATTAAAAAAGTATGATGATTTTTTTTTAAAAACAGTAATCAGGTATTTGTGACGCTATAACTTGCGTTCCTAACTCATTAAATCGCTTAAATATCCTTAATTAAATTTTATGGGATGGGATGTTTGGGATTTTAAGTATGATATATTACTAGATTGTTTATATTTCGATTAATTTAAATATTAAGTTTTTACCAGGACTGTTCATAATAACATCTGGATGCAGATTTGCATATTTCCGACTATATCTAACAATTATGTGTAGGCTTCCGTTCATCTTTGCAGCAGTGGGCCTCCTTCAAGGGTAATAAACCTAACAAGGAGTGCTCGATCCCATTTAAGCCCATATAAACCAATTTAAATGTCAATTCGGTATTTGTGACGTAATCTGTTTGCCTGTTTGTTTTGTTTACAAGTAATATAAACTCGAATATAAAGTCTTAATTTTTTAAAAATATTATACATTACAGTTCTAATAGTAAGTACATATCCAAAATAGTTTTTGAAAGTTGAATATTTAACAAAAATTAATAAAATAAATCTGCCTTCTGGGCAAAATGGGCAAACGGGTGACGTCCAAACATAACCTATATCTGCGGACAAATAGTAAAAATCGAGCACTTCTTGTTAAGTTTACTACCCTTGGGCCTCCTTAATAAAATCTATTTTCATCCAGAATCACGTAAAATCTCTTCGCCCTTTTAATGTGACGTAGACCAAAACGGCTTCTGATTACACAACTTCTGCCAAGTTCCAATTTTTTTTTGCTCCATTAATACTTAATAGTTATTACTTCCATTACATTTTCTGAGTACTTATCACAGCTCAGCAAGTAAATAGACAAAAAAATAGTAAAATAAAATTACTGGGCCAAGGGGTCATTACATTCATATAATGTATTTGGCAGTAATACAACTCGGGCCGCCCACTTGCTGAGCAACTTCCGCCGTGTTTATAATGCTATTAACTAACTTGTATCTTAAAAAATGTTTTATATTTTCATTTTTATTTTATTTTAGCTCTCACAGTAGAAGAATACGTACAAGCGATACTGGAGCTCCTCGTAAACGACGTCCGTTTCACGCTTTACAACGTATGCTACAAACGAGTTCTTGTGATATGGATAACCTTAGCATTTATAGTGCTCTTAAGTCTACTGTTTTCTAGGAACTAATGGACTTACTCTCTGTTTGGTCTTGGTATAGGATGGTTGGTACTCAATGCTGCAGCTATCTTTTTGTCAATGTACTTGAGAGTTCAAGTTGTAGAGGAATTTAGGAAAGGTAATTAAATTGTTATACATAGATTGTACTTAATAAATATTAATAGGCGTTAGAGATCGTAATTATGAGAAGTAAATACTGTGAACTATATTAAGATTGCAATTTTTAAGGTACCAATATGTATAGAACCAAAACGTCACATATTGTACCCAAGTCCAACATTTTTTATGTATAAAGTTAAAATTGTTATTTGGTTCATGGACACAACCACAGTGGGTCACATTCCCGGTACATTCAGTACTTTTGGATAGCAATTAAGAGATTTTAAGCCTAAGTAGGTTACCGTACCGATAATCGGGGAGTCCGGGAGTCTGGAGGGTGGCAGTTCAGTGTGGGTCTGGAGGCTGGTATTAAGCTATTACACATATCATCCCAATACCTCTTTAGCAATTTTAATTGGACAACAACAGATAAAGAAACATGGAGTAGCTGAATTTGGTTAAGCAGATGAGTAAAAAAAAAGTTCTTCTAACCAACATTTAACAATAAAGCAGCATCGCCTAATCCAACGCCTTTATTTATTGTATCTTACCTGGATCTTTCACCCTGTTGACTTCATTACAGTATAACACCACATATTTTGTTTTAGATGCCTCGCTCAAGTTAATAAACAACTCTTACGTCATAAAATCGTCTTAGCGTTGGACGACCGAGGAAAAATCTCCTGTCACAAAGTCAATTTATGTTTTATTTACATGGATTCTGCACCATGTATCGCTCATCTACAAACAAGCATTGAGCAACAAGAAAGGGACCCTACAAGCGGTTGGGAACAGAGAATGGATATCACTGCAAATGATATTGTCATTCAGGGCAGCAGGACTACGAGATTGTCTAGGAAGCAGGTAATTTTTTTTGCTTGTAGTAGTCGTAATTTGATGATGATCTTAAATGGCTTGCAAATTTCTGTAGAGTGTAGTATTTTATACAGTGACCACCAAAAAGTTGTATGGAGAAAAAAATATTCTTGGAACTATTCAAAAACTTTTTTTGGCAATTGCTTTTGCTTATCCAGTAACAAAAATCCACCAGTATGCTTTAAGACAACTGCAAAAAATTTATGTGGAGTGGTATATTTGGCAGTTGCACACCAGAATTGTTTTTCATTAATTTGTTTTAACATGATACAGGTTTGCATACTTAAAGTACCTGGGAAATCTATATATTTTTTTTTAATTTTCTCGTTTTAAATGTAAAAAAGCATACAAAAATTAACAACTACTATGAAACCAAAAGTTAGGATTTTAAATATAATTGAAAAAAAACATAGGAAATGTCTTTTCATTTTTTCAAAATTTTTATTTGAAAGTTCTCACATCAACATAGAATTAAATTATAACGGTTTTTTTTATTTTATTAACTTTTTTAGATATTTTCCAACCAACCCTACTTTATGATATTTCATTTTTATGGTTATAGTGGATTGCTTAAAAAAAGTTTTTTAATAATGTTATATTAAGAATACAAAAAAAATAATGTGTCTAACTTTTTGGCGGTTACTGTATGTATGTATAATGGGTCTAGCTTTACCAAGTCGATTACTGTCTCAAAATAAAGATAATATTATGGTTCAATAAGTTTTGTCTTTTGATATATTATCACAATTTTATTATTCAGTATAATATCCCCGCACTTCAGTTCACTTGTTTCAATAATCTAATTTGTGGAATCCATCCCTGAAGTAAGAATTCCGAAACACTGGACAAATACGCTTCCAGGCTGCTATTACCTCTTTGTGCCATGCAAATTGTTTCCTACGCATGATTTTTGGGATTTTAAAACAGCAAGAAGTCAAATGGAGTTATATCCAGTGAACAAGATGGATGTTGCAAAAATTCGTAAATAATTCACTGGTTTTTGCGATAATTAACCGTGTGAGAGAGTGCTGTGTCCATATTACAATAGTAATTTGAGTTGTTTTACTAGTTTAGTGGTATTACATGACCAGATTCCTTTTGTATACCAAAAAAACTGGCGTTAACACCTTCTAGGCCGATATCTGGATGCTAGTTTGCTTTGGAGCCAAAGTACGGGTGTTACATCACTCAATAAGCTCTTGTTTCGATTCAAGATTATCGTGGTAAACCCAAACCTTATCCATAGTAATAAAACGACGCACATTTTTTTTTCCAAAACACTTCCAGTTTAGCTGAGAAAGTCGCATTCGAATGTGTTTTTATTCCATTGTGCACACAGTTTTCTAAAACCTAAAACTTTGGCCAAAATATTGCTCCCACTTCTTAATGAAATCTGTAGGGCTTCTACAAAATCTTGCTTGGTTAATCCACGATTCCCAAAACCATTTCTTGTATTTTTGCTGCAATATCTGGTGTAGTGATGCACTTTCTGGACGACCTTCACGTTCATCGTCTACAGTCTACAAGACTTGTAAGATCACATTGCAATTCAGTAATACATTTTTCTGCTGTTTCAACTGAAGGGGAAGAGTCCTTATACACTTTTAAAATTCGTTTCTGGATTTGTTTTTGTGCTATTCTTTATAAAAATAAGACAAAAACTGTGACACGTCAATTTTAAACGATTGAGATCTACGAGGGCAAGGTGAAAAGTTCTCGACCTGACAATGAAAGATCTTTCTACATAATCTTCCTTGACTTCAACACACTTGGTCCATAGTTTCTCCAATAGCAGTATTCCTTCCCTGAAGAAAGGGACTGAAAGTATATACCTACGGCCCTGTCAACTTCTTTATTGGACGCGAAGCGCTTTCCAGAAACAAATTTCTTCAGGTATGGGAAGAGATGGAAGTCTGAGGGTGCCAAATCAGAAGAATAGGGGGGATGGCCGAGCAAATTGTTCCTCAAAGCCCGCAGTTTTCCCATTGCTAACACACTTTTGTAAGCAGCTGCGTTGTCCTGGTGGAAGATGATTTTGTTATTTTTTAAGCCAGGCCTTTTTACATCCAGCCGGTCATCCCAGAATACACTGGCCATGACCTTTCTGGCAGATGCGATCAACATCAAACTTTAAAAGGATTCCTAAAAAAGAAATACCTTTTTTAGAAAAATATAACGACGTGCCTAATAGCTCCATCTCTTATCGGAACGACAAAACTTATAGAACAACTTGTTATTTAAAAGAATTAACATGTAACAACAGTTTAAAATAAAGTCTGTTGGTTGGTTTACTTAAATTTGTGTCTGATAACTTACATTTAAAAAAAAATGTATTTTGTCTGTAATTCCCATTTTTTGAGATAGAATAGAACCTATATGTGCTTCACCCCATTTTAGGTAGCCCTAGTATTTTTTGGAGTGGCTTCTACTCTTGCTTCACATTTCTCTCTTTCTTCTGTGCTTTAGAGTGATCGTAAAAAATCAATTTTGATGTTTGAACTAATACCATCTTTTTTATTATGTTTAGGCTACAAATATATTGTACTAATATTGTTAAATATAATAAAATAATATAATTCATTTATTTCAGCTAGAAGTTACAGAAACAAAAGTGTGAAATAAATAAAAACCAGAATTTTTTTAAAAAATGTAAATATTAATTTGATCTCCTTGTCCCTAAAGTTCCCGCCACTCCAGAAATTACACATACATGTTAATTTAAACTTTTTACTTAGTTGTCATGTCACTAAAAACACTTTAAAGCATACAAATTAAAAAAATTATAGTATATATTTTAGTAATTTGACATAAAACATTTTTATCTTCAAAATTGCCCACCAGTGATTAAATGAAACCCCTGTCCTTGTGTTAGACTTCAAAAGTCATTAACCTAAAGAATACATTACTTAGGCCAACTTGTGAATAAAGTAAATAACTAGGTATGTTAGTCATGAATATAAATCTACGTCAAAAAAGTTATAAATTCATATTTAAAAAAAAATATTGTGCTAAAAATAACCTACAAGCACTTTTAATTTTTTAAAGTTTTAATCTCTTAAATGCAGAGTAGTGAACCGACAGGTATAATCAGTTTGTGTCCCTTCTCTGTTTCACAAAATATGTATTCTTGACCTCTACAAGGTTACGTTATTATGCGAAAACGTTCGTTAAGAAACACCCTTAAACGTAAAAAACAACGCTTTCACGACACTTTTAGATGGCGGGATGAGTCTCGTTTGATCCCAGAGAAATGAAAACAAGATATATCTTGCCTCTGGTGATCGTTTTCCGAAAATAATTTGTAGTTCTAAGGCTAAAACGGAAGTAAAAATACAATTAGTGCTTACAAAAAGTAACTATTTTTTCGAATCATGTTTTTTAGCGATATTTTAAATTTTGGTACAACTCAGCTTTATCTCGATAGAATGTACCATTTACTACAGAACACTAAGCTGTACGTGTCGATATTGTTCTTATAACGACTACTACTTTCTATGGCGTTTAATATTCATGCTGTTCTGTTCAAAGTTCTTATTAGCTTTCTTATATAACAAGCTTATGTGATTGAACATATTTGTGGATAAAATTCTTTTTTTTTAATGTTTTGATATTTATTTTTTAAATACACATTTAAAAAAGTGCCATCTTGTGTATTTTTTTATAGAATTCTTATAAGATTTTGTATATAATTTGATATTAAATCAAAAAATGGATAAAAGTAACAATAAATACTTAAAATGCCAAACCACAAAAAAACGATGTTCTCTTGTCCAGCGTTTATTACAACTTTTAATACATATTTCGCCGTAAAATTAAAAATTTAAAAAAAAGGAATAACTCGCTAAATAATTTGGACTTGAAACTTTAATAAATTATGAGCCATTATAACTTTCATGAACGATAACCAGACATAACCGTTTTCGCCACAAATTTTTAGTAACCAATAAATAAGGTGAAAATTCCCGGATTAAGAAGCTTTCGCGTATTACCTAATCTTAGGGTTTTCGTTTTTTCTCTCAAAAATTTGTTATTACTGAATTTCAAAAAATTGTAAAAAACTAGGGGTTGTCTTTCATAAATTAAGAAAAAATGGTAAAACAATGAAAAGTATTAAAAAAAAAATATTATACAATAAATAATAATTAAAAAAATTAAAAAAATAGGTACTTCTAATACCTTTCCCTCATTTGACGATATAATTGGAAATATTTCCAAAATTTTGTTTAGTTTCATATTTTGTGCCATTCTTAATGGCTAAAGAGCAGGTATGAATTCTTAAATTCATAAGCAATTCTGTTCAGCCCTATGATCTCATTTAGTTCTCATTCCCAGTAGGTCAGTTTAATCCAAACATAACACGATGGGGTCGAATATTAAGAATCGAAGATACTTAAGGCACAAATACTGCCATTTATCCTTTCCTATATCCACATGGTAAGCAAATATAATCTCATTCAGTTCTCATCTGTGTTCAGATCTTTTGGAACATGCGCTAGAGTTGCTGGTTATCGGGAACTCTTGTTGTCACCGTATGGAACGGGATCCGAAGCTAAGATGAACACAAGGCTTTAACTCAAGGTGTTAGCATACCGTACTGATGAGTGAATGACATCCTGTGCCTTAAACAGGTGTCCCCAACGGTGCCTCTGAGATACAGGGCGACCTCTCAGAGTATCTAGCCTTACTGCGGTAATGCGGGGCTCTGCCGTGGTGGACTATTACTTCCCTAGCTTCAAACAGAAAGCGGACAACCGCTTTCATAGGAAAAAAGTGACAAAGGTGCGCTGACCGAAACGAATAAATCCGTTTCGAGAGGTGCCACTCAAGGTCACAAGCAGACAAAGGTGCGCCGACCGAAACGGGTGAATCCGTTTCGTAAGGTGCCCCTGAAGTCACCGGCACCAGAACCGCCTTTATAGGGAAAAGGGTTCCTGGCTTTAAACAGAAAGCGGATAGGACCATTTTCATAAGGTAAGGCCGGAGATGCGGCCTCAGAAAGAACATCTGGTTCCTGCAACAAGGACCTGGTAGCTACCCACGTCACTAGACCGGGAGAGGAGGGCATGATGGATCTAATCGTCTGCTCGTCATACTCTCCAGGAGACAGGGACACCAGAAAACATCAGAACACCATTGTGCTTCATATCCGGTAGCGACACAGGTAAGAGGAGATGTAAGAACTCTCTCCCAATCTGTAATCGGGTTCATTAGAAGTCCGATCCTATTGGGAGAAATATAAAAAGGTGTGAGCCACAATAGACCGAGGGGTCGCAGTGGAGGGCGTAATAAGTCCACTCACTTTAAACCTACCTACCTAACCTACCTACACATATTATATCAGTTTTTGATTTGGCAAAGGCAGAAAAGTATTACCATTTAAAAAAACTCATAAGTGGCTTAAATACTTTCTATTTATTTTCAGTTAAAATATCACGTGACTGACAACACTATACCTTTCTATCTCCCACCAGACACTCCACGCGCACTATCTTTTTCTCTTTTTCCATATCACAGGGTCGCTCCGAGCTACTCTATCTACGCTACATCCAGCGATGGGGCAAAGATTTTCTTCGGAGGCGCTTGGACTGGACCTTGGACGAAATTATGGGAAATCCAGTCAATCCCAGACATATCCAGAGTGCTTTGTGCCCGTGTCAGTACGTAGAAGATATTCTGGCAAATAAAGCGCTCTCATTGGATGAGGAGAGGGATTGTTGCCCTGTTTGGTCGAGATTCATGTCTCGGCTGGGGATATATTAAAGTAATATGTTGTACGTCTTAGGAAAGATGTTTAGTTGAAATTTGCAATAATCTGGTCAAATATCTTTAGCACGTTTAAACACAGAATTCAGTGTAGTTGTTAATATGTACAGGGTTATTCATTTTAAAGTAAAAAAAGCTTTATTTTTAAACGTCCCTGTACTTTTTTAGAAAACGAATATAGCCATTTCGTGTATTTTTTTTCCATAGAATTCAATAATCTAATTAGAAAAACATGTAAGACAAAAACAAAAGAGTTACAGCACAAGTGACGTATTTTTTAAATGGAATACCCCATATATTTTTATATCAATAGATAATATTACCACTATATTTTACCCCGGATTGTATTTTAATTTTTTCCGTTTATTGTAATTTTGCTGCTTGGTTTAGAAATAGATATATCATATTATTTTTAGCATATAATATAATTTGAAGCCGTTCTTCTGATGAAAACCTCATTATAAAACTACTCCAAAAAGTAATAAACGGTATTTTTAAAATTCTCGACTTTGACAAATAAGCACCTGTGGCAGCCAGGTTTTTTCAGGTGAATCCTATCCTTATAGTATCATGCAGTTTTTTGTGACGTAATTGCAGCAGAACCGCAGTTTAAATAAACCCAGCAACTTCTATATTACCGAATTTCTCGTAAAAATCTCTCTTATCTATTGATATAAAAATATACGTAAATCTCCCTTTTAAAAAAACGGGTACGTCAAACATCGTGCTAGTAACTCTTTTGTTTACTTTGTTACAACCATTTTTTTCTGATTCCTTATTATTGAATTTTAGAGAATTGGAGCAAAAAAATACACGAAATGGCTAAATTCGAATTTATAAAAAAAGCAGGGAAGTTCAAAAATAAAGCCCTGTTTGCTTTAAAATGAACAACTTGCTGTATATAATTATTTGCATTTATTATTGAATTGTAGAGAAAAAACGCTGTAATGGCTACATTCGTTTTATAAAAAAGTACACGTAGTCTTCAAATGGCAAACCCTGTATACTTTACCGTGAACATATCTGCATATATTCTAACAGCATTCGATAATAAACTGTAGTAGTAAAAGTAGATGATGCATGTAGCAAGGTAAACTAAACGGCACTCTTGGCGCCCCAAGAGGAAAAATATCATAGCTTATAAATTCGTGTGCTTAGTAACGTTGCTAACTTTTTATCTATTTGTAAACTACGTTAAAAAACGTATGTTTAAGAACGTTGAATCCTGCTCTTGGCGTCAGCTTAATGGAAAATCAAATTTAAGTAGTATTTATAGGTATTTGACCACTTTTCTGCAACTTTTTTGCATTTTTGAAATTTATACATTAGTTATTATTAGGTATTATTTTACACTTTTGTTTCTGTAACCAACACCATATTTTTTATGTTGCGTTTAGTTTAAATTTCCGCACTTTTAGTCTGTTTTTCTTTTCTTAAAATATTTTTAAGTGATTTTTGCACCTAATAAATTCTAAAAATTGTAGTTTTACCAAAATGTGCCCTATTTAATAATCAAGTGGCTTGTCTGTTTGCACAATATTTAAAGATAAAAATGCTTTATTTATGATAACATGCCACTTTTAGCATTAACAAATATTATTTTAATCATTTTGTGTGATATAAACTATCATCCACAACAGTAATTTTTAATATTGAATGTATCAGTAACACAACATTTGTTATTTCACTTGATTTGGAGAAATATCAAATTGAACATAATAAAGAATTCATTTCTTGTTGTGAAATTTGTAAAAATGTTTTAATCAGTAAATTAATTCTACTTATCCGGATTTTCTAAACCACTTAATCCAACCTTTACCGTCAGTAATGTCGCTAAAGGCGGTGTGCTTTCCTGAGAAGTGATCAGTGACCTCCCTGCAACTTATGTTTCACGTACACTTCATGATTCCGAGCAAAATTATACAACAATAGAAAAAGACCTTTTGAGTATTTTTTGGGACACAAAAGATGAGAAAGTCTTTTGTTTCCCAAACAATACTCAAGAGGCCTTTTTCTGTCGTTGTATAATTTTGCTCAGAATCATGAAGTGTACGTGAAACATAACTTGCAGGGAGGTCACTAACTCTATGGCCGAAAATTTAACTGAAGTACCGATCATAAACCACTACAATGGTTATTTTATTTTTATATATTTTTTATTATACAAGAGGTCTTTGATAATAACATACTTTATAAAGAAGGAGATCCTAAATCCTGGCCAGACAGCAGCATCTTTGGAGGTGGTTTTTTTAAGCATTCTTGTATTAAATGTCGAAACAACAAAATTAATCAAATTTTTAGGAACACAGAAAACTATTCAGTCATTACAGATCTAAATAATCCGCAAGATTCCTATCAGTAGTCAAAATCCAAAGAATTAAATTGTCAAAGGGTATCTCGGAAAATGCTGTGAAAAAACTGTACTCATTGGTTTATACTGTTGCCAGACGGTTTTGGTGTAAATAAAAGCATCTGTCCTTTTGGATGTCTTTGATATTTACTAAATGTTTTATATTAGTGTTAGTTCTTTTGCAACACTCCGTAGGAGCATTTAAAAACACTCTGTATTATAAATATATAAATCCTAACTTTACATTGAAATAATTTTTCTTATATGTAAACTTTACTTTTCAGGAACGAGCTGCACTCCTGTACCTCCGCTACATTTCCCGTTGGGGCCGGGATCGCGTAAGAGGTCTCCTGGCGAGCCCACCAGCAGCCGGAGGTCGTCACTGCAGCACTTTAACATGCCCCTGCCAGTTTATCGAAGAGCATCTTCAATGCAAACCTCAAGGCAAGTTGACGCTAAGATCTTTCTTCTATCTTCCCGATCAAACGGGGGGAAATTCTACCATTAACGCTTCGCATTCTTCGCAGGTAGCTGGGAATCCTTTTAATTGTCGTGTTCAGTAGTAAAGGTTAAATAATAATTAACCGGCTTGACAGAAATTTTTAAACGAGTAGCTCATCTAGCAGAAAAAATGTGAAAAAATATATATGGCTCTTTGGTTAGTAAAAAAACAACACTCGATATTCTTTTTTAATTAAACATTTTCTTAATTTGTAAAAATACCTTTTTAACTGTCTGAAACATCCCTGGTAATGTAATTTTTTTTAGAACGTGAGCCAGATGGGAAACGACGCATATGATTTTAACTTTCTTAAGCCTTAGCTAACGCGCAAGCCAAAAATTGTGTGAAAATAATAGAAACTTTAAATTAATACAATAAAACAAATATACTTTGTTATAACTCACTTTTAATGTAATGTTATGTTTGTCCGTGACAGCTATTTGTTGAAGATGTAAAATATTATATTAAACGCGACTTATAACAAAGTATATTGTAGTGGAGTAAAATTTGGAAGGAAAGTCGCTTAGTTATCGAGAAAAAAAACCGGCGTAGAACCAAACCAGAATTAGTGGAATTCTTTAATAAGGTAATCCTGTACACGAAATCATTTTTTACGACATTTTTTAGTGGTCGAGGACATTTTTATTTCGAAAAAACCCGAAAAAAATCGGTTTTTAATGAAACACGTTTTTTAACATCTCCACTGCTATATCTCTAACAATATTTATGATATCAGGTAATTTTTTTTTAGATTAAAGTAGACACAATAGCGCTTCGAACAAGGGCCCACGTAAAGCTGATTCTTTTTTTGTTTAATTTTTAAAATGGTAGGAAACTTAAAATTGTTATTTTCAGTAGCGTAATCTTAGGCAATCGAGAAAAAAGTTTATTATTAAAAATTTATACATACATGCTGCGTACAAATAGTAGCTAATGTTTAAAAAAAGTTTTTAAAATAAGAATTTTCCATGTTCCCTTTATAGTATTGAGTCAGTGATATTTTTTTAACGGGCGAAAGTCATATTTTTGCGCGCTCGGCTTAGCCGGCCGGCCGACTGCGATAATCTTACGGTCTGGTGGGAGTGTAGTAGTTTAAGTTTTATTAACAGGTTTAAACGCAGATCTTATGTCTACTTAAGTTGTTTAGAAAAGAAAAACTTAAAATATCCATTTCTGCCTCAAAGTCTTTAATAATGATATTGCAGGAACGAGATTTACACTCCTTAAAACATTTTAGGCCTTTTTTCACACAAATACATGTTGGAAATTCAATTTTGGGTTAACATAAAGCCATTGCACTACGTAGTATGGCAGCAGCTCGGAATAAAGTTTGAATTTTGGACATTTCTTTAGGAAGTAAAAGATCTATCTGAACATCACTACCAATACTTGCAAAAGAGGTAGATATTGTCGAATTATTTTTGGATAGGTTTGAGGCAGTATTGGGAACCATTTTCCTATTTTTGTGCGATTTTATGGTTCTTTCAGATATGTAGTGGCTGTAACATAATTTATGATATTTCGCATCAAACGCAAATAAATCTTTATAGCCACTTAATTTAGATATCATATTAATGTCAATTCTATTCCTGGCAGCTATTAATTTTTTGATAGGTAGCTTTTTTACTACCTAAAAAGATTCAGTACTATGTAAAGAAATAAATACCCTAAACATTATTTATAAGGATAAAATTTGTATTTTGTTTCATTTCAAAATATAAACTAATATAATGGTACCAACTATACTATGTAGGTACATAATAATATTTAAATTACTGGTTTAAACAGATTTTTTATAAAATTTTTATTTTTTTTATTTTTACTTGCGTTGCAAAAAAGCACATTTTTCAAATATTGACACTATGGCATTTAAGTTTAGTGCCACAATAATTTGAAGGATCGGCGCCACTGTCTGATTGCAAAATATGATAATAGTTTTGAGAATTTGTGTAAGATTTACGACAGTCTATATGATATTTTATTTTTATTTCGCCATTTAAAATACCATTTTTTTTTTTTTTTGACAAAATTTCTTTTGCTAGATTGTCCTGCCTTTTTTTCAGCACTTGATAGTAATGATAACAATTCTTGTATTCTAGGTCTTTGTATCACAGATTTGTATCCATCATACACAATTTTCTTACAAATAATGCGCTTCATTGTTTTAGAATTCTTAATACATACAGCATACTCTAAATTTCGACAACCACCACTACTAATGTATTATTATGCACGCTATCCGCATGCGAGGTCTATTGGGTCCCGATGATACCTTTTTCCGTCTGAAATAAAATCGCTGTTTCCAAACGATACGTTCTAGGAAAAAATTTTTTTTTTTCAAAAACTTTTGCTATTATTTGGCTATATTTTCTTCGCTGCATGTATGAAAATATTTTCAAAAATAAAAAAGTTTATCGATTGGTGAAAATTTCAATACAAAAAATATATATTTTTAGTTTATCTGATTTTTAGAGGAATGAAAGTGCGAATTGTGCCCAAACAATTTATAAGGTTAAAAGCGCTACAGTGTGGGCTTTAATTTGACACAAAAAAAAATTTCGGTGTCTTTGATAGTTTTGGCGGTTGAAACAAAAAAAATCATTTTTTTTTATAATTGAAAAAAAGAATCACTTTTTATTAATTTAAAAAGTTCGAGACCACAAAAAAATGTCGTAAAATACGATTTCATGTGCCCGGTGACATACTCATAGGAACCTAACTGGTTTGACCTGGTTCTACGCCAAAAAAAAAAAGAACCGATAGACTTACGAAATCGCTCCACTATTGGTTATATTTTATATTTTATTATATTAAAACGTACAGTCACAAATGAAAATTTTATTTACAAATGCTATTAAAATTATAAGTGTTCTAATAAAGTATTTTGTAGTTTTGTTTCCAAAACAATAAATGTACAAGTAACGTGCTTGCAAAGTATTTGTTGGGTATTGTTTTTTATAATTTAATTCTTCGTGCGGGAATAAATTGGAGCTGCAATGTGCGAATTATTTGTAATGTGTTTTTTAACGGTAAATAATTTTATTATTTGTGCGACAAAGTTAACGCATAAGATAGTTTTGACGAATACAGTGCTATAAGGTGATTTTAAAAAAAAAAAGTATCGGGGTATAAAATTTAAAAAAATTTCTTGATCTTTCTTATTATGACAGATGATCAAATTTACCAAAAATCTCGCAGGCTTCCTGTTTATAATGTTTGTGATAATCTATATCTTTATACAATATAATTGTAGGTTTACCATTTTGTCTTTTTTACGGAAGAAACATACAGGGTGTTTCCTATTGTATGGGTGACATTAGGCGCGATTCTTTGAAAGAAAATTTAGCGCTTAATAATGCTGATTTTGTTATTTTTTTATAGATATTTTACTTTCTAAAATGAATTTTCTGTCGTATAATGACTCTAAAAAAGTGTTTGTCTACATTGTACTATTGCTACTTGCAAATTAATTTTAAGTTTTTAATATATCTGATATGTTTTTTCTTTAAAGCTATTTATTAATACGTAATTATTATTTAACCTTTACTTGATTCATTTGGGTATCTTTGGATTAATTAAGTGCCTTAGATGGACTTAACCAAATTATTTAGTATATGACCTATAACAGGGTATCTTATCGTAGTAATTATATGTGATAACTTATAAGTTTTAGTGGTTGCTATTATTATTGTGATAGCAGCTTTTCTAATAAAAAAAATTCCAGCTAGATCTACGCAATAATCTCATTTAGGATATTAGGTTTTTTTGACGTTATACAGTACCAATATTTAATAACTTTTAGTAAGGTTCTGTTAAATTGTAGCTTTATGGAACTTAAAATAGGTGCTGTAGCATTTTAAAACGTTTATTTTGCGATTTTGCAAATAAATATATTATAAGTTTATTTAGGATAATTTATGCAATATCTCTTCTAAGAAAGGACCTGTCAACATGGCTGCTAAATGGAATAATTACAGAAAATTTTTTGTCGCTTAGGTCCAGTTGTATAATAGCAGCTGAAGCCGATATTCAGTTACATTCTGGTTGTACAAGAACCTGCCCATTAAAAATATATTGCTGTCAAGTAAATGCCAAAAGTCACAGCATTATATTTTAAATGGCAGGTTCAAGTACAAGTACAGTTCAACTAAACTATATAGCTTAAGTGGTAATTTAAAAACCCATCCGTTTGTTGTCTGCGCAATTTGCTACAAAACTATATTATTCTTCTCTGAGTCTCTGGTTATTTTGGCATCTGCAACATAAGTTATGCTTACTAATATGGGTAAATCTGTTAAAAAACACATTAAATCTAGAAATGATATTGGAAAATCATGAATCGAAATGAAACCTTTTGCATTCTCAGTAGAAACAGATCAGCTACAAAGTATCGAAAAGATATAGTGGATCCTACGAAAGGGGGTTTTTTACCTCATTTTTTCACCCTTTTTACCCCCGAGCATAAAATATATTTAATGATTCATATGGGTTTTTAGGGTCACTGAATTCTAATATAATATTAGAAATTACATTTAAAGGCTTAGAAGGCTAAATTCACCCTTTTTTACCCCCTACACCCTTAAAACATACAAAAAAGTTTCTTCCCCATTTTTAATGGTACATATAGGTTTTTTTGGTTACTAAATTTTAATATAATGTTAGAAATTATAGTAAGGGGTTAACTACTCCAGTTTCACCCCTTTTACCCCCCCCCCACTTTTATTGGATCGATGTATTTAAATCTGGAGTCAGAAATGATGTTAATTTGCTCCAATTTGAACCCATCTTACCTCGTAGGCATAAAATTGTTTAAAAAACATGTTTTTCTTATCCTTGAATATTTGTTTACACTAAAAAGTATTTTTTGTGGCAATATGAAAAGCTCATTAGACTGCCTGTTTTTAAAGAAATATTTTATCACTTTAAGAGAATTATTGAAAATTTGTAAAATTTTCCGTAAAACCTGAATTTGTCATTATTTTTTTGATATGCATTAATGAGGCTTAAAAAAAACGCAAAAACACAAAAAGAATTAGAATAGAAAATAGAATTAAAATTACTAAAAAAAAAAAGAATTTAAGACCTGTAAGACAAAAAAAAACCGTTTTTAAGAAATTTGTATTTTAAAAAAATTCGGTTTTTTAATGTTTTTACAGCCACAATCATAAATTAAAAAAGAAATTAGTAAATTAAAAAAAAATAAGTACAGATTCGTATTTTACAAAAAATTTAATCCAACCCCCTTGTATATTGTTTGACTTAGGATTTGAATTCAATGATGCAATAAATCTACATCATCCCTTTAAATTAAAAAAAAAACGGTAATTTTAGAAAAAATTATGTCTATAGGGTAAAAGGAATTAAAATAGGTGTACTCAACTCTTATTATTATTCCTGGTATCAGATTTAAATTCAGTGGCCCAAAAAACCTATATGAACCATTAAAAATGGAAAAAGAAACGTTTTTTTTTTTATAATTTTATGCTTGGAGGGTAAAATGGGTGAAAAAATGGGGTAAAAAACACCCCTTTCGTAGTATCCACTATTTCTTTTTGACACTTTTTAGTTGATCTGTTTCTAAAGGGATTGCAAAAGGTTTCATCTCGATTCATGATTTTCCAAAATCATTTAACGGTGATTTACAGATTTATCCAGTCTATACTTATAACTTATTACTGTAAATATATTTTATACAAAAAGGTTTTTGTAGATCTCTGTTGCAGTACCTCACTATATTTTCGTTAAATATGATATTGTTTAAATTATCCCAAATTAACTGAAAATAATTTTGATGTCGTTAAAACGAAATAATCCCTTTTAAAGCAATAAGTGTTAAAGATTAAAAACCGTATTTATTAAACTGCTTTAGGTGGAGGTTGTACTTTAATAAATTAATCATTAACTTTCTAGGTTTCTGACACCCTTCCAGTTTAAATCTTTTTACCTTGCCCCTCCAATTTTAGTGATAAACACCAAAAATGATTTCCTAAAATGAACTGTTTTATAAATTTGTACGCCATAACTTAAGATTAACCATGTAACAGTTGGCGATATCGCAAAAAAGTTATGGAGTTATTTAAACTACACAAAAAATAGTTACATAAAAAAAAATTCAGTAAAGTAATATAAAGATAAAAAAAAACGTAATACGTACAAAAAAATAAGGTCTTAAACCGTGTTGTTTCAAATTGTATTTATAAATTTAGATAACTACGAACTCATGTTATTCCTATATTATCTTTAAATAAGGTGGTATATTTTTAATTTTTTTGTCATAAATACTTATAGTGAAAAATTTAATGGTGTGGTTGTTTTTTTCTTTAAGAAAATCGAGGGGCATTAAGTTTAAATACGTAAAATTAGAACGGAGGGTATCAAAACATAAAACTAACCTACTTTATTATAAAAAATCTTATAAACGGACTTATTAGGTAATATTTGTAAATGTTAACAAGTTTTGATTTAAATGAAAATTGATTGTGGCCGTGTGCACGTAAGAGTTTGAAAAATGAAGAAACTTTGTTTTTCGTGCAAAATTTGTATTCAAATAAATATTCTAGCATAGCGCTTTCGGTAAAATCCGTCATCAGTGCTATTTGTCAAGCAGGAGTCACAGCAATCGGCGCGTACATCCGAGGGGCCACCGCAAAAAAAATCATGTTAAAAATATTATTAAAATTTTCTGAAAATTATTCTAAACGAGTAACTGTCTTTATTAATTATTAATATTATTATGTAAATCGAAACTAGAAATATTTAAATGATAAGCTATACTTTTATTCACAGTTTTACTGTACTTATGTACGCTCCAATTGCTGTGACTCCTGCTTGACAAATAGCACTGATGATAGTTTTTACCGAAAGCGCTCTGCTAGGATATTTTTTTGAATAAAAATTTTGCACAGAGTACAAAGTTTCTTCATTTCATAAGTTTTTATTTGTTGTAAAAGTTGTAATATAGTTTTTAACAACTTTTTCCTGTTATTGTTAGTGAGACTTAAAACTCTTGTACTTAATTTTATTTATGTATATTCGTTGTATACTTATATATTTTTTTTATTTATCAAGAATCGTTTTGCACGTAAGAGAATTTTAGTAAAAATTAGCTCTAAAATTTTAATAAAGAATTGAATATTTTGTTTGGTAATATAATTTAATTTTAATTTATGGTTGATAGTTATAATAAATCTAAGTAAAAATATTGCTAGAATCTCTATGAAATTCATGCGCACAAATGCTCATTTTACAACTGTCAGTGGATTAGCATAACATATCCCGGAAAGGTGGAACATTTCTTAACCCTACAGAGCACACTTTGGGCCTTACAGGCCTATTAAGTTGTTTTCTGTTATAAAACATTTATTTTTGGATTTTTTTTTGTGCTTGGTGTACCTTTCTAGCTTTTTAGGCACTACATATTTCTGTTATTGTTAAAATTGTTAGTTTATTGGTGTTCATATAGCTAGTCATCCGGGCCTGCCAGGCCCAACGTATAAGGAAGCTTGCTGGATTGGAGCTCTCTTATGAAAGTGCTACAGCATCTTTTATTAGTAAGAAAAAATAATGTACCGGGTGTCCAAATAAAAAATACGCCGGCTGTATCTCGGAAACTATTGCACAGCATTGGAGAAAAAATGTTTTTAACAAAAATGGTCATGAGGAATAGCTGAAAATAATTTTCAAGTTTTTAAAACTACCAAGAGATGGCGCAACCGCAACGGTAAATTCCCAAACCTATTTTTTTCCAATATTAGCTAGTATTAGGTACAAGTTCGATAACATCGGTAAAAACTATAACCAATTTTGCATCAGTTTGGTTAAGCACTTTTTGTCGTATTTCCGATAATAAGGGTGAGGAAAGAGGAAAGATAAAGAATAATGCAGCTTTCAAATAGTTTTATCTCCCACATCTTTTATCGAAAATTGATCAAGTGGGTACTTGTTTGAAAGAAAATTTAAAGCTCTTTTAAATGTCATCCTTTTCGGTGTCGGTTAGTTTGTAGTTCAGCAACTAGAGGGCGTTGTTTAGACAAAACTTGGTTTTTCGAGATTTATTCAAGAAAGTTAGATACAACGATATGATATGGTGAAAACCGCATTATATCTGCCTTCGTTTATGAGTAATTTCAAAATAACCTGTTTTTAAAATGATAAATATGTAATATTAACAATAAATCAAAACATTATTTGTGACAAACCGAAAGAAATAATATTGGAAACGATTTTAAAGTTTGTTTTGTATCCACTAGAGAACAGAAAGAACAATCAAAAAATAAAATGTCGTGATTTGGGGCATTTATTATCTCTAATTTAAATATTAGTCAAGTAAGCTTAAAAATCAAAACAAAAACAAAATATTAAAAAACGTGACATGACTTATTTAAGTTGTCATTTCCAATCCAATTTTAAAATAAATGTTATTAGAATCTACCTACTTAGCATAAAAAATGAGAATCCCAAATAAAGTAGCATATTTATAACATGCTAGCAGTTTATTTAAAAATTGGACAACTGTCAATTCCTGTAGTTTTGCAATCTTTTTTTCTTGTTTTTATTTTCAAGCCTACTTGACTAATATTTAAATTAGAGTTAACAGATGCCCTAATTACGAAGTTTTCATGTTTTTTATTGTTCATTCTGTTCTCTAGTAAATACAATAAAAAATTTAAAATAGTTTCCAGTATTTTTTCTTTTACTCTACAGTAACTATTCGTTTACTCTGTCACAAAGACATTTGAAAAACAGGTTATTTTGAAAAAACTCGAAAACGAATGCAGATATCAAAATGCCGTTTTTGCCAGAGTGTAGGTATTTTCTCCCTCTTCTATACATACAATAAAAAAATCATATCATCGTATTTAACTTTCTCGAGAAAACCTCGAGAACCCGAGTTTTCTATAAACAACGCCCTCTACTGGGTGAATTACAAACTAGCCGACACGAAAAAGGACGACATTTAAAAGAGCTTTAAATTTTTCTTAAAACAATTACCCACTTGAACCGCTTTTATCATCTTCCCCCACCCTTATTATTAAAAAAACGACAAAAAATCCTTAACCAAACTGATGCAAAATTGGTTACAGCTTTTGCTGATGTTATCAAAATGGTACCTAATACTAACTAGTTTTGGAAAAAAAATAGATTTTTTTTTAAATTATTGTTGCGTTTGTGTCATCTCGCGAAAGTTTTAGAAACTTAAAAATAATTTCCAGCTATTTTTCTTGACCACTAAAAATATTTTTTCTCCAACGATGTGTGATAAATATTTTCCGAGATACAGTCGGCGTTCTTTCTTATTTGAACACACGGTACATGTTGCAAAAACAGAAAATGTTAATTTCATTGTAAAAATTTAGCAGTTGCATCTGTTTTCACATTGCACCTAAGTCTGTTTATAAACAAGTTATGTTCATTTTTATTAAAAAACTTTAATAACCTACTGGTATTACTCAATAGGCCTCTCAATCCTAACGTGTGCAGTGGTGGTATTTTTTTTACGTGTGTTCTGTAGGGTTAATTTAAAAACGTTCTTTAAATTATGTTTGTTCTATATTTATTTAAAAAAGTTAAAATTTAAAATGGTATATTAACTCTTAAAAATAGAGATAAAAACTATGTTTTTAGGTTGAACCGACATTACCGACCCCGAAAATAATTCTGCGTCGATTGTTTAATTAATTCTTATTAAAATTATTGACATAGTTATGAAAAAACTTTAAGGGATTTCTCTTATGTGTAAAACGACTCTAAAATTATACAAAAATCTTATTTTAAAATTTTTGTGTACTTAATGGTTGTTAAATTTAGACTTAAATGGAAAAAAGTGTACTTAACGTTTCATAAACAGCACGTAGTATGAAAATCACATTTCGTCCAATGTTACCGTGAACTGTGTACATAATTTTTAGGAAATAAAACGTTTTTTTTTTAATAGTTTGTCCGTTAATTGTCCTATAACCTTTCTATGGATGGGTAACTAAGCTTCCTTGTAGTCTTAAAATACTAGGAAACATTTCACTAACATAGGTTAGTATTGTAGCTTTATAGATGTCATATTGTTATTAATCATACATTCTTTCTAGGGCTTAAACATCCATGTATGGTTTGCTTCTATAATTCTGATAACGCGAATACCATATACACGTTTGGCGAGTTGAATCTTACGGATTGAATTTTAATGTATTAGACACTAATAGATAGAGAGTAGACAGAGAACGACTGCATCGGTAACCTCCCACCGATAGCGACGCCGATTCCCCGTACCGCTCGCAATGTGAATTTGTGGAGCGAAATTTGTTCTCGCTCTACTCCGTCTCCTTCTTACACATTGCGCAAAAATCATATTCGAAATTTTTCAAGCGCCGAACGTGTATATGGAGTAGAAAAGTCAAGGTTAATAATATTTTTCCCACATATTCATTACTCATTACTAAAATTATAGCCTGTAGGGGTGAACTGTTTTTTTATATTCGTTTAAAAACTACACTTATGGCATGTAAAATAATTAAGATATTTTTTTTTTATTGACATAGTAAAACTATACAAAGTGATTTAGAAATTAACCCCAAAAAGATGAATAGGATACTTAATATGCTATTAGAAACACAATAACACTTAATGGTTGGTCCATACTTCAGAAAATTAACAACTAACACTAAGAATTTTCACTTACAGATTAAAAGATACGTTCTTTTTATCTGTTTAGATTTTGCAACTAAGAAGTCGGCTAATATTTAACTTTCTTAATTTATCGGCATAATTCGGCACTTATCGTGTCTGTTCTCGTGATTCGGAAATATAAAAAAACGTGGGGTCGGGATTGAGCTCTAACCAAACTTTTGTCTAAATCGTCGTTCCAAAATTGGGTTGAAATTAAAAAAAAAACTTTTATTGGTTGAAGGAAGGATGAAAAACAATAGATATAGACATCGGATTACTTATTGATCTAGTGCGACAACAGCCTCTTATCTATGATAAAAAACACTTCATAAAACCAGATCTTCATTAGTTGTTCCTTAATTTTATTAATTCTTAATTATAAAGTATAAACAAGCATTTTTTATTTCTTAAAGTTAGTGTAAATTTAGTTTGAATACTTAGTGTTAGTTGTTAATTTTCTGAAGTATAAGTCGACCATAATACAAGAAAATTAGTTGGCAAAATCGTCCACTGTCGCTCTCCCGCAAAACCAGGGTCGTAAGTCAAAATTCCCCGATTTTTTACTTTTTACACAAAAAATTCGTGTTGTTTTATACTAACCACTAAAACAGCAACTTTCAAAGACTTCAAAAACTAACCAACCGTCCGCTAGATGGAGTTGTGACGTGACGTTGTAGGTATGTATGTGTTTAAGCTAGTTGCAGTCTATTCCTTAACAGTGTCACTTTGGTCTTTACCGGATAAAAAGATTTAGGTCGAAAAAAATCATAAGAACTTCCCCAGAATATAATTTCTAAAACTTCATTGAAAAATAAAAATTCAAAAGATAAGATGATACAAAGGTGCTCCTAGCTCTGTTCTCGGTCTTTTTGTGTATCGAACTCAGAGATATAGTGTATGGTTTTTGATGTATTGTTGCATCCTAAACACAAATCTGTGGTCAGATTTAGCCATCACTTTACAATTTTTTTTTGCCTTAAAAACTGGTTAAAACACCAAAAATATGCAAGAATAAAACACCAGCAAAAATAGAGAAAATTCGTTTTTTATTTTCCAAATATACATTTATAAGGAAAAGACCAAGAAAAATAAAAATTCACCCTCGAATTTTTGGTAAGATTTTAAAAATTGAAAATGGCGGATTGATTTTAAAAAATTTCGCCATATTGGATCAGCCATTTTAAATTCTGTAAATCTGACCCCAAATTCGTGATCAGCGATCCTTAAAAGTCCTCGGTACCAAATATGGCGTAAAACTTGGTCCGCCATCTTAAATTTTGCAATATGACTTCGGATTTGTAATAAGCGACCCCCAAAACCCTGCTTTACCAAATTTAGCGCCAATCAGGTGATTTTAAGAAAATGACCATTCATTCTGAGGGTGAATTTATTTTTCATAGTCTAACCAATGACAAGTTTTTATTTAAAACTCTAAAAGAAAACTATGAGAAGTTTAATTTAAAAACTCGCTTTTCTTTTTCTCTTTTCCATAAAAAATTTAATTTTTTGGGATGTGACAGTGTTTTTGCGGAGGTGCGATATGACAAATTGCGAGGAGCAAGTATATTTTCTTATTAATGAAAGTACAAATTAGGATTTAAAGTAGTACCCACATACAGCTATGCTTGTATGCAGATTTGTGCTAAACTAATAAACTCTTTAGAGTCGATTTCTGTAAGGTAAACCTGAAATAAAAACAAAAATACTTCAAATAAAAGTCGAATGTCTTGAAGTCATTATTCTTTTTAAGAAATATGTTTTTATATTAAGCCTAATAAAAATATATATTAAAATTTATTTCTTTGATGTCTACTAAATTTTAAAAAATAGTTATGTCACTCTTTGTAAGGATAAAGCATAAAGTTTAACGTACATTAAAAAAAAATTAAGCACCTTGTATATTTTACTTTAAATTGGACACGCACAATAAGTTTTTTTATGCACATAAGGTACTAGAATAATTTTATTGTAACTAACTACATTTTCCTCTTGAGAAGATCAATAATTTTTTCGTGATTAACTTTGCGTTAGACAGTTCCCCCCTTTATCAAATCATTTCATGTTTCTAACACTTTAAAATTCTTCTGCTATTACCGCTTTTTTCAGTTTTTGCACAGTCTGCATTCATCATTTTACTTTTTTCTTTTTTTCCAATCTATAAATTTTGGAATCTTTTTTCAATAAAAAAATATGATATGCATTCCAGTAAATCACATTTTGATAAAAGCGAAGTTTAAGTACATTATAAATCTTTGACTAATAGACTTAAACATGTCAGAGACTTGTTTATCTGGCATAGTATTTCTTTTTTTTATTTTGTAGAAATATTCCTTTAGTTTTATACAATATGCAAACAACAATGTTATATCTACTTTTAAACACCATGGAAATTTCTACAATCCAAAAAATGTTCGTTTTGACTGGTATTAAATAAATTCAGACAAAGTATTATTACCATTATATTTACCATCTTAAGTACAAAAAAAATGTTTTATTATTACTGCTTAAATTCGCCAATTTATGAAGTAAAATTTTTGATTACATCCATAATGCCTTAAAAAAAGTTAAAGTTACATAATGGATTTATTGGCTATCTTATTGATGGTTAGTTTTACAAAGGCTCAATCTGCGAGTATCAAAAAAATTGTGCAAATATTGTAAAAGGTAGATAAATAATTTTATATACTTATAATCACAAAATAAATTATATGTTTTTGTGTTAATTTTTTATTCTAAATGTTGTATTAATTTTTTACTTTGTAGGTTCATGTTGTCTATACTTCTCTGATGAAAATGTTAGGTCTGAAATAATGGCCCACATGAATTTGCCCAGCCTTCCATCACATACTTAAATCAAACATTTATTATCTACAAACTATATCTATACATATATTTATTCATATACATCTGTTATTTTTAATAACATAAACTTAAAGTTATCTTAATTTTTAGGTCTGTCCTGTTGTAAACTTTGTATGTATGATGCTGACTCAAATGATTTGCACAAAATTGTACAAATGCACTAAATTTAGAACATTTATGTACTTAATTTTAAATATTATACACATTCCAAAATAGTATTGCATTTTATTTAGTACCTAATATTTACATCAACTTTTAAGAAAATATTCACATAGACAATAAAAAGTTTATTTTAATAAATGCTATAAATTAAGTGCTACTTTTATTTAATATCCTTAATAATAAAATAATAAGTCTTATAATTTCTTGATATAAATAACTCGCGTCTAGAGATACCCCGGCTCATGAGCTTCTTGACAGTGTTAACACATGAAACGCTTTATTATGCAGGGACTCAGCTAAAAAAATTACATTTTAATGTGATAATTTAGGGTCTTTTTTAATAGGTCCCCGCATTTTACATCTGAAATATAATAGGGGAAAATGAAATACCGCTTTGCTAACCTGAACTTACCATGACCGACTAGAACTTGGGGCTTTTGAATTTGTCTAAATTATTTGTAGAAGTTATAAACAAAATTTTAACAACGTATTAGAAAAAACTCAGAAAATATATAATTACACTTTAAAAAGAAATTACAACTTCTACCATATCAAAAATTATAAAAAATTTGTTAATAACTTCTATGTAGGGATAATTTAGACAAATTTAAAACCCTAAGTTCTAGTTGGTCATGGTTAGTTCTGGTTAGCAAAGTGGCTTTTTATTTTACCCAATTATATATCAGACGTAAAAATGTGAAGACATATTAGAAAAGATTCATGATTTGCTTTTTTTACATTAAATGCATTATTTAGAAAAAGCCTACTTTTTAAGCAATGCGCCGAGTCTCTGTATAATAAAGCACGTTTCATGTGTTAACACTGTCAAGAAGCTCGTAAGCCGGGGTAACTTTGTTTTCCCTTTGTACCATAATTATTTTTATAAAACAATCTGTTGCAATTTTTTAAAAATGTGAATACATTTAATTTACAACATTTAAACTGAAATAAGGGTTTACAAAATGTAAAATAGCAGTCTAGCTCTCCGTTCAAAAGAAATTTTTCATTGAAAACTACTAAATAACAGCGCCTGGCTTGAGTATTACTTCAATATGTATGAGTGCAATAAAAATTATACATTTTTGTGAGCCAGCTGCTTACTAACGTGGCATCACCAACAATTTATGTTGTTGCACCCTGGAAAAAAGTAGTTTATAAAGAAATATTCAAAATAATACTGAATGATAAAAATACACTTTTTGTTTAATTTAAGGCAATCTTTCACAATTATAAAATAAAAATAATTTATAACATCCTCAGCTATTTGACTTATAAGTATCAACCCTGTTTCGTATGTCTTCCACCTTTCCATTAATGTCTGAGACTAATTCTTCTATATCATAGACTAAACTCTCTAATTTCTGCTTAGCATCTTCCAAGTTATCGGTCCCTTTTAAAAATTCCTCAACTTTGGAAAACTTATGCTCCTGAGGCGGTTTTTTATCTAGGCAAAAATAAAGCTTGTTTCTGTGTTCTTCATCCAGGCAAACGGCTTCGATATCTTGTTCAATTTGGTCGCTGTTCAGTTGAAATGATTTTCGTTGGGGTATGGTGCTTTTCCCAAACATTTTTTATTTTTTTGAAAAAACAAATGACAAACGTTATTATAGGTTAAGGTAAATATCAGTAAATATCTTCTTCTATATTGTTTTTGGCGCTTCAGTGAGACAAGGTGCCAGCTCGATACAGGATAACTTCCATCTCGTTGAGGGTATGTACGGCAGCAAGCAAAAATGGTCATTTATAGCATTTACTTGGTGGTTTTCTTTCTTATTTTGTGGTTAGCGGACTTGATTCTTATTGTAACATATTCGCTATCTTTTTCTTGGATGTTTTTTATTGCCCAGTTTATATTTTACTTGAATTTTTCTTTAAAAGTGGGTTTATTTCTTTAAGGTAAGATTTTTATTGTCTTATTGTGCCGTGACTAATCTAAAAGACCGATATTTATTGTATGAAGCATCATACAATAAATATCGGTCTTTTAAATTAGTCACGGCTCTAAGAAAAAAATCATTTTAATACAATATTAAAGCCTTTTTTACCACAAGGATTTAATGGTGTTTGACACGTTTGACACAAAACACGAAAAAAAAGGTTTGTTGTTGATCCACGAACCTCTGGTGACGTCACGCGCACATGCTTCATACTCCTAGGAACCCAAAATATTTATAATGACCTATTGTGATTCTTTAGAGGCACATAAACGCGCTTCTACCCATGTACATTTACCTTAAAAAACCTCTTAAGCCCAAAATGAGGACTGATATCTGATTCTGCAATCGGTATCATAACTCGATTCTTTTGTATTGGTGTGCAGTTTTAAACTCTTAGTTTTTCTGGCATATCTAGATTCTCGGAAGTAAAAAATATTTCTGTTAGGGCCTTAAATGCTCTATAGAATATGTATTCTTTATTTCCACATGGTTAAACCCACGCATATCCAGCTTTGACCCGAAAAATGTATGTATATGTATATTCCATAACATGTACCTACTTTTTAAAAGCCCGAAAACGAAACGGTCTGAGGCGTTTTCAAGGAGCGATAAACTGTTTTAAAAGTTTTAAATAATCATTTTCTGGCGTTGCAATAGTGACGTCACATCGAAACGTTTTATTATGCAGGGACTCAGCTAAAAAATTACATTTTAATGTGATAATTTAGGGTCTTTTTTAATAGGTCCCCGCATTTTACATCTGAAATATAATAGGGGAAAATGAAATACCGCTTTGCTAACCTGAACTTACCATGACCGACTAGAACTTGGGGCTTTTGAATTTGTCTAAATTATTTGTAGAAGTTATAAACAAAATTTTAACAACGTATTAGAAAAAACTCAGAAAATATATAATTACACTTTAAAAAGAAATTACAACTTCTACCATATCAAAAATTATAAAAAATTTGTTAATAACTTCTATGTAGGGATAATTTAGACAAATTTAAAACCCTAAGTTCTAGTTGGTCATGGTTAGTTCTGGTTAGCAAAGTGGCTTTTTATTTTACCCAATTATATATCAGACGTAAAAATGTGAAGACATATTAGAAAAGATTCATGATTTGCTTTTTTTACATTAAATGCATTATTTAGAAAAAGCCTACTTTTTAAGCAATGCGCCGAGTCTCTGTATAATAAAGCACGTTTCATGTGTTAACACTGTCAAGAAGCTCGTAAGCCGGGGTAACTTTGTTTTCCCTGATATCTGATTCTGCAATCGGTATCATAACTCGATTCTTTTGTACTGGTGTGCAGTTTTAAACTCTTTTAGTTTTTCTGGCATATCTAGATTCTCGGAAGTAAAAAATATTTCTGTTAGGGCCTTAAATGCTCTATAGAATATGTATTCTTTATTTCCACATGGTTAAACCCACGCATATCCAGCTTTGGACCCGAAAAATGTATGTATATGTATATTCCATAACATGTACTCATTTTTAAAAGCCGAAACGAAAGTCTGAGGCGTTTTCTGGCGATGAAACTGTTTTAAAAAGTTTTAAATAATCATTTTCTGGCGTTGCAATAGTGACGTCACATCGAAACTGGTTCAAATTATTTTGAAACCTAATCGATTCTAGTTTCAAACCGGCGCACGCATCAAAGTGCGGTTATTGGATAAAACAGTAAACAAAAATCTTGTCAGTTTTAAATCAGTCGATTTCTTGCGACCTTAAGTGATGACGTCTCATGTGAAAATGGTTCAAACCAGGTTTTAAATTTTTTGCATCGCCAGAAAACGCCTCTGTAGTAAAGCTTGGTAGGGTTGTCCAAAATGTGTTAACATTTGCGGCTTACTTCAGTCAATGTCAACTGGCTGTTAACCCACCGAAAACCGCCTTTGTTTTAAAAACTTTGTAGATTAGGGAGAAGGTATATGTAAACTGTGTTTTTAAGCGTTTTTTTTTTTGGGTTTTTTTCGTTTTTTGTGACTGAATAAAGTATAAATTTCTTAATTTTTATGTAGAATATGGATAAGTCATTTGAATTATTAAGCTCTATGTCCCCAAAACTAAAAGGTCGTCAAAAAACTTTAAAAAAAGGTAAGATATAGGTTAGTATTTTTTACACCTTTAATTTACCTTGGATTTTTTTTTCAGCTATTACAATTTTAGCTTTAAAAAAACACATCAGACGATCGTCAATTTATGACAAAGCTTCCCCAGTTAATAATGAAGATTTAGCAATAGTGGACGCGACTACAGACAGTTCAGAAAGCACATCCTATATTAAAAAAATTCATAAAAATAATAAGAATGACGAAAATAGTGTTATTATCATAGAATCCACCGATTCGGAGGACGTTGATGACTTACCCCGACTAAGTTCCAAGAAATTATTTTTGGAACAGTTTAAAAACAGTGCTGAAAATGGAACCAAAGTTGATAGAATACAGGAATGGCTGAAAAATATTGATTTAAATGAGAAAAAGGAAGATATAACATTTTTTAGCCAAGTGTCCACTATATATGGAGATGACGCTCCCAGGTTTGACCCTGATGGAAATAAATTGGCTGCTTGTTCAACATTTAATGAAAATAATAATCAGAGATTTGATGAATTATTTGTCACCGATAAAAATGGTAATTTCCAAGGTGGTATAACTAAATTCATTTATATATGTTTTAAATTTTAAGCACTAGAATTCTAAGAGAATGGAGAGATGAAAATGGACCATTTGTCCTTTTATCTCTCTTTCTTCTGGTTTATTATAGATTACAGATACCTTGGGTAAAAACTTTTTTGGATTATTATGCTTGACACATTACAATATACATCCAATGTAGATTTTATCAGCATAATTCACTAAAATGCTTAAAACTAGGGTTATTTTTTATTTATCGAATTCCAGTGTTTTTGATGATTTTTTGGGGCGCTGATCACGAATCTGAAAAAAAATTCCAACAACCTCTCGTTTTTAAGTTATGAGGTCTTCAATTGGATTAACCTAAAAATGGACACTCTTTCCTACAATTTATCCTTCTTGAAACTTATTACCAATAAATTTGAACATACACTAATTGAGCACTTACATAATAAACAAATACACTAAAATTTACAATATTTTAATGTTTATTTTTAGTAAAAAACATCTGAAATCAGTCCAGTGTTTCCTTTTCAACGTTTACTTATTTTAATTGTAAATTAGAAAACCATTTATACATCGTATATGGTATAAAACTGGATTTATTTAAAATGTTTTTTACTAAAAATAAGCAATAAAATATTGTCAATTTTAGTGTACTTGTTTAATGTGTGATTGCTCAACCAGTGTATGTTCCCATATGATAATAATTAGTTTTAAGAAAGGTAATTTTAGAAAGTGTTCTCCATTTTGAGTTAGTACACTTGGAGGCCTCATAACTCAAAAACGAGAAGGCTTCTTCAGATTTGTAATCAGCGCCTCAAAAAATCCCTGTAAAAAATTACCAAAATTAGTTTATTCAATATTATAAAACAACTTCAAAAAAACTGTGCAGAGGTTTTTTTATTACCTATTTCTTACACATGATACCATTACATTGTTTGTGTCATGATTTTTTTTACTAAGTTACATTTTCTGAAAAATGACCTGTTTAATATTTAAATAAAGAATAAAGGAATTTTCTGTAAAAAGTAATAAATGAGGAAAATGTGTTATGATCGAGTGTGATACCACTGTTTTTGTCATACTATAAAGATGTAGGCTTTTTCCTTTAAACTAAAGTCCTGGATAATCTTGTTCTATCGTTTTTGACATACTGACATTGCCTCAGATAGAATAAAAAAAATTAATTTATAAAATGTCAATAGCTGACAAAAAATTGCAAAATAAATGTTTTTGGTAAGTTATTGGAAATTATATATTTTAGTCTTCAAGAAGAAACCAATTGATAGTCTTATGTCAGATGATTCTTTTTCTGCTGAAATAAATACTAGTCTTAATTCCAAACTCAACGAAATTCCCCAAAAAGAAGCAAAGAAATTAATGGTAGTCAACGAAAATCAAAATGAGTGTGATGTAAGTAATGATTCTGTGAATTTAGATGTTAGTAATAAACAAAAGCAACAAGATGATGACAAAATTATTGACGAAACACTATTAACTAGTGATGAAAGCATTGTAAAGCCGTCTAACAGTATTCACACTCCAAAATCAACGCCAGCAAAGACACCAGAACGACCTTTACCAATTGATGGCTTTGTGACAACCAGGAAAAACAAAGGTAAAAAGTGTATTTTTTTAAAGTACTAAAATATGTAAACTAACAAGTACATATTATATTACACAGTGTGTCGCAGTTTTCATGGA